>MPUH01000341.1:0-64396 GCA_001970955.1 Stentor coeruleus | reverse complement strand
TTATTATATTTATCTAAGTTTTTTATTTTAGACATTATATTTTTTATTAGCTTGTCTTGATAATAATCTGAATTTTCTATAATAAAATGAATGTATATAGAAAGTTTCTAATGATTTTCTTTTATAACTAAAATTTTGTTTTGTCAAATGTGTATTTTCATATATAAAATACTATTTAGTTTGGTAAAATTTATGGAGAAACTTGTAAATCTTAGGAATATGAGAATAATAATTTATATCATCAAACCTTAAAGAAAATATTTTCAATATAAAAGATAAGTTTTACAATTTTTAAAGAAATTCTTCTTTGAAATTTATACAAAATTCTGGATTTAATATTTTCTTATCTTCAAATGTTATATAAATTTAATTATCTCGTTATTAGTATTAATATTAGTTATCTCATTATATTTTATCGCCCATATATACTAAGTAGAAGGTAATAAAAAGTAAAATAAAATAATATGCTGAATAATTTAAAAATTTTGCCAATCATGGAAGAAAACGTGGACTCGTACTCAAATTTTATCAAAAAAGAAGATAGTATTGAATGTTTGGCGATAGAAAAGGATGAGGAAAAAGTGTGTAGGATTTGCTTTGATCAAGAAGGTGGGAATATCATATCCCCTTGTAAGTGCAGAGGAAATTCTAAATATGTCCATGATGAATGCTTGAGATCTTGGATTAAAGTTAAGTTCGAAAGTATTGAAAATGCTAAATGTGAAGTTTGTATGCAGTTATATAAAGTTACTGTAAAAAAATCATGGAAATGCCAGAAAAATCTTAACTTAAAAGAAAATTACAGTTTATTCGCTAAAATTTTAGTCTTGTTCTTAATCATGTTTACAGTTTCAGCAATACTTTTTGCTATAATGATTGGGATTATGTTTTTAGAAAATTTTTCAGACAATTCTATAGTTTCTGCTGGAGTTTGCTCAATACCTTTGATAATAGCTATTACATTTTTGATCAGATACTTTATAAAGCTTTGTGTCTTTCGGAAAGTAGAAATTTCATTTGATGCGCCTTCTGATAAAAAGATAGAAAAGAATCCCATAGCTAGCAAAGATAAAATAGTTTTAAATTTTATTAAACAAAGAATCTTTTTGAAAATACAAAATTTAATTTATTATTAGATTACTTTTTATATATCTTCAACTAAAATAGCGCAATATCTATATCCTTACCTAAATAAAGCTATATTAAAAATCCTAGTTAAATCTATTATGTTTATCATACAATAATATTACAATTTTATTACATCAACAATTTTCTATCTTCCATCATCATAAAAGTATAAAAATTCCCTTATAGAAATCGTTTTATTATAAGTTTTTATCTAGTCTAATAAAATATGGTTAAAGTGTCAAATGAATGCCAAAGTAATAGAAAAGCCTCAAATAAAACTTCAGACTCAGAACCATATTTCAAGATATGCAGAATCTGTTTTGATTCTAATCCTGTAAATATGATAAGTCCTTGTTTATGTTCAGGAACATCTAAATATGCACATGAAGAATGCTTGAGATCTTGGATTTTAATTAAATTTCCATGCTTAAATTCGCCTTCCTGCGAAATTTGTAGTAAAAAGCTTGTCTTTGAAGTAAAAAAATCATGGAAATGCAAACAAATTGATGATGAAAATGAGAAATATGCTAGTCTCTGCAAGATTTCTATTTTATTAGCTGCCCTAGCATTTTTACTTATTTTCTTAATTTTAGTGATAATTTTGTATGTTGATATCAACAAAAAGTTAGTGATTTCGATAGTGCTTTTATTATCATGCGCTATTCCTATGGTAATCTGTATTTACTTTCTTACAAAGACCATATTAAAATTATATCTTTCAAGTGATATCAAGTATTTCAAAATCAAACCTGCTAAATGAATAGCTAAAAAAGCTTTAATGGGTTAATTATTATTTTCATCAATTATAAGGGTTATAAATTTTAATTTCCTAAATATCAATTTTATATTAGTCTGACAAATAAACAAAAAATCATTAATGATAAAAAAATGATACTATGCTTTGCTTACAAAAAAATACGATGATTTTATTATAAAAATTGTTATAGATAAAGCTAGCATTTATAGGCTTTAACTGAGAGATAATTAAAAAAAAAATTGGCTTTTGTAATAAATATGCTACAAGGTTAGTCGAATTATTCTCATTCACAAAGCATTATTTCAAACCCAGAAAATTACTTCGTTTACTGATATTTATTGTACCTTTAGCTATAAGAGCTAAGTTTATATAAAAATACCTTACAAGATTTAATCATAAGACTAATTTTATCATCAAAGAATAAAAAATATTTTTTAAGTATTCATAAATAAATAATTCACTTTTGGGTATTTAATTCATAGAAAACTTGATATTTTGTTTACTTGAAATGTATCAAACATATGATAAAAAGCTTATAATAAAAAAAAATATATTAAAATCATTTCAGNAACTTGATATTTTGTTTACTTGAAATGTATATAAAGGTTTGGCGCAGTATTATTAAATATAATAATAATTTCTATGAAGAGTTCTAAAGATCTACTTAGAGAAATAGAATATGAGCTATCCAACCCTAGGAATAAAAGTCCGATTCGTGACACACGAGTTTCAAGAAACACTGAAATTTTAAAATCTGAAATCCTCGCAGATAAAATATTGGAAAAAATCCGCTCAGATAAAGAAAAATTCTTAATTGACTGTAGGAAAATAAAAACTCAAATACTTCAAATGTTGGGAGACGATGGCAAAAAGCCTTTTTAAATCTTTAAGCAGTAGATAAATATTATGAAAGATTTACTTAAGAGCTACTATGAATAAATTTATAATTTTTTGGTAAATTGGGATATAAAAAAGCGGATTTCACTGTAAGAAGATTATCTGTTTTTTTTTTATATTACCTTGAGTATAATAATAGGATGATAATGATGATGGTATAGATTGAATTTTAAGTATAAAGCTTTGAATATAAACTTAGAAAATTGATATCAAGAGTACCAGGACATCAACACAAATAATATCCTGATCAAATTCTCCTATATCTATCTTCCGACCTTCTTTCTAAGTATAACAAACTCAAAAAGCAATTTAATCCCTTATAACCTTATCAATCATATAAAATCCTAAAAATACATTAAATAAACTTCAACTAAGTTATATATTAATAATTTCAAATAGCAACTGTTATTATTTCATCCTTTCAACCACAAAAGTCTGAATTTGAACCAAACTATAAACTCAAAACCCATAAATATAATATTCCCAAAAAAACAAATAAATACTTACTCTGTGTTACATTCCACAATAGTTCGACCTTAAAGCATTTATATCAAAGTATATCTCAATAAAAAAATCATCTAAAATTGATATATATCTTATAATAATATCAAAAAAAAAATACTTGTTCATTCATTTCTTAAGCTAGATAATGCAAATAATAAATTGTATATGGGTTGTATAATATGCAAAGGAGGGCTTAGAGAAAGGGAAAAAATTTTTGCAGAACAGAGTATCTGTAGATCTAAATTAGATGGAGCAGCTTCTAATATTATAAAAGTGCTAACTTACAAGGTAGGGCCGTCAATTTTTAAAGTTAATGTTATCTCTGAAAACATTATACCAAGCGAGAAACCATGTATAATTCAGACTAATACAAA
The DNA here is from genome assembly GCA_001970955.1 of Stentor coeruleus. NCBI lineage: Eukaryota > Ciliophora > Heterotrichea > Heterotrichida > Stentoridae > Stentor > Stentor coeruleus. The sequence goes on along the minus strand of MPUH01000341.1, from coordinate 60,736 downwards.
TGATAATGATTGTAAGCAGCCTGGGAAAATAATTCCATCGGTTTAGGGTTTTTAGAGCTGTATCAACAGTAAAATTTAATGGTATAAAGATTATCATAAAATATATTTTTGTTTATGCTGAGTTTTTAAAAGTATGGAATTTTTTTCTTATTGAGTTTAACAATAATGGTTTATAAAATGAATGATTTTGTGATATTTGTATGTATTTAGTATTGTTAAAACATATTTCTTTGTGAAATATGCTTAGAAAACTTTAAATATAGCTTAAAATATTCTAGCACAATTTTCTTTATACCATACTAAATCCCTCAAGCTAAAAATATTTCCCAAAGTTCATAACCATCCTCAAATCTCATACAACATTCTCTTTTAAACTAACCAATATTAACCTAAATTCTTTATCAAAACTACCAATTTCCTTATCTAAAAACCACTTTTAGATAACATAATTCTATTATTCATTCACAAAAATCTAAATAACTCACTTTAAAAATAACACCCTTCAATATAATTCTAACACCCTAACACCCAATATACAAATCAAAAAAATAAAATGGAAATCTTACCTAACTCATGGCAAACTGGTCCTATATCTGACAAAGACTTAAAACCAGTTCATGATCGTCCAGTACAATAAATATAGATTCAAACAATATCAATCAGAAACGATCTTGCCGTAACAGGTGCTGCAGATCATTCTCTTCGAGTTTGGGATTTAGTTAAAGGTACTCATATTAGGCATCTTTACAACAAAAATTTCGGACATAAAGAATGGGTGACATGTTGTTCTTTTCTTCAAGACCAAAGAATTATATCAGGAGGAATGGATGGAATATTATGTTTATGGGATCGTAAAGCAGTAAGATGTGATAATCTTATAGAACATACAGGTTCTATATCAGCATTAATGGTTGATAATAATGATATAGCGATATCAGCAAGTTATGATAAGTCGCTAATAGTATGGGATTTATATAGACTTAAACCTTTGATAAATTTACCAAGTACATCCCCAGTAACATGTTTTGTATGGAATAATTCTTTAGTTGTTTCAGGTGAAAGAGATGGAAAAGTATTGTTTTGGGATATAAATACAGGGAAAAACTTTTATACTATGAGTTGTCACTCAGGAGCTATACATAAACTATGCTTTAGTGTTGATGGAGGGACAAATAATTTCCTTGCAAGCTGTGGTAAAGATGGTAAAGTATCAGTTTGTGATTTAAGAGATAATAACTGTGTTTTTAATCAACAACTTCATCGTGGAGCAGTAAATGTTGTAGCTGGGACTTTAAGTAATACATTGATAACTGCTAGTACTGATGGGGTTATTCATGTATTAGATATGTTTATGGGTTTTCAAGAAAGGTTAAGTATGAATGCTAATTCAGCTATATTGTGTGGAGAAGTATTACAAAATTTGTTTGTTGTAGGATGTAGTGATGGGAATATTTTAGTATATAATTTAGATTCAGGTGAAACGTGCTTTGGTTTTGGTGCTGATAATGCTGGAGGGGTGAATTGTATAGGGATTTCACCAAATAAAAGGAAACTTCTTACTGGTGGTGATAGTGGCATTCCTTTACTTTTATCATTTTAATAGCCTTCTGTTATAAAATATAACAAGTAATTAGCTTATAGAATGATATTTCTGCAAAAGAGAAAAATTATTATAAAGGAATTATAACTGATTATTTTTGTATTACATAAAAAGGGAGAACCTGTAGATAGTAATATTTTAGCTATAGAAATTAAGGAAATACGTTTGGGATCTAATTTTAATTATAGAATACTAATAAAATACTGATATTATATCAATAAGTAATTATGTATTTTTTAAAGCTAATAAACAATAATTATCAAACAGTCATACTTATTATTAAACATAAAAAGCATTAGTTTATATATAAAATAAAAAACTTAATCAATTACTTAATATTTTTGTAGAAGAAAGCATAATCATTAGAATATTCCAAAATTCTAAGAGAAAACATAGTAAAATCAAGGAAAAGTTAAAAGAATATTCTTTGAAATTATAATATTATGTTAATATAAAAGTTATTTTAAGAATATTTTTTTGGCATACAATAACTTATTTTAAGTCCATCCTGATAAAGAATTCTTCCTATGAAGTATTGCTGGTAAAGAAAAATTACCATTTGGTGCTCTTGGTTTTTTATTAGATTTAAAGTGTTCAAAAAAAGATTTTTGTGGACTTAAAGAACTCATTTTGACTCGATTTTTAATGATTTTGGTACTTTTGATTGAAGATATTAGTGTGTTATCACGCCAAGGGTTGCCAATTGGTTTATGTTTTTTTATAATGAAATTCGAGTTTGTGATAAGCTCGAATTGTATTTGAGAATGGTGTAGAGATCTATTGTAAACATGCTGATTTTTCACAGTTAATGGAAAATCTATTATAGAGAAGGATTTGCATGGAGACAAATTATTGTAGGCTTCAAGAAAATTGGCTTGCTTGAATTTAGAATCTGACATTTTAATAATGGAATGTCTTTATATAAATTTTTTTTGCAGATGATGTATTAGGTTTGATGTTTAAAATCCTTATAATATTAGAAGTATTTATTTATTCTTATATTAATAGTTTGTGATTCTAGCATTTGTATAGTATATTTAATATTATAATAGAACCTTTTGATTATGGGAGATGAAAGATTAAAATATAATTTATTAAATGGAAGACATACCTGAAGAAATCTCCTTCATAAAACCTTTCCTAAAGCGATCCAAGGAAATCGAGAACCCAAATTCGATTGTTTCATATTATGTTTATTTCTACGCTGAAAATTTAGCCTTCAATCATCTGAAAAAAAACCCAGAAAATCAAAAAATTGTTCAGTTCATTGAGAGGATGCAAAAAATTATGGAACAGAAGAAAAATTCTCTTAATTTCCCTCAAAACCCTTTAAAACATTATGAGAAATTCCTCACCAAACTTTTTATATCAGCTGATGATGACGATAGAAAATCAGGTTCAACAAGAAAAACAGCAAAAAAATTCAGAGTTCTAATCTATTTCATCCAAGCTTTTAGAATATTAAGCGAACTTCCTCAAGAATGGAATGAAAAGTTAGCTTACTGTAAATGGAAAGCTTCTGATATAACAAAATCAATCAAAAATGGAATTAAGCCTTGTTCTGGTGGGCCTAATGAAAACCTTTTATCATCTCAGGAGGTTGAGCCAGAACCCCCATATAATCCAAATCAAATTAATCAATTAGACTCTTCAAACCTTCATAGTAAAATATCCCTACCTTCAGCTTCATTAAATCAATCAGATACAAGCTCTCAATACAATAACTTTATTCCTATTGATAATAGAAATATTATCTTACCTACTGATATTCAAAACGAAAAATCCTTAAATTTAAACCCTATTGATAATACTTCTTATCCTTCAAATAACTATAAAAGTCCAGTTTTACCCCAAAATGCATTTGATAATTTTAATCTTCCACAAAGTATATTAAATAACCCAACTTTACCACCGAGTATTAGAAGAAATTCGTGTAAAGTGAGCATACCTTTAAATTTTATTGAAGATTATCAAATGAATAAAAGTTTTACTAGAAATTCTTATGCACCTTTTTTGGAAAATAAAATTGATACAGGCGAAGAAGTTTTAGAAAGTAAAAATCAGATTTCTAATATTGTTTATAAGTTTGAGGCATTGATGAATACTAAAAATGCAAATTTATTAAAAGGTGATGAAGATACTTTTAAGTCTGATGAATGCATATTTAGTGTTGAAGAAGAAAAAAATGTAGAGAGTGGAGATAGTGGGTTTTTAGTTAAGAAAAAAAATAGCGATAATGAAACTAAAAGTTATTATGAAAATATGGATTATGAAAGAATAAAATGTGATGAAGCTCCAAAGATTGAAATAACAGATATAAAGTATTCTGGAAAAATAATTAGTTTAAATGAGCTATCAAAAAGTTTTGAAAAAACAGATGTTTTAGAAGAACAGTCAGAGAAGAATAATAGAAAAACTAATAGTTTAGAAGAAAAGCCTGGAAAAAATAATGAAAAACTGAAAAAACTCTCGAATTATGAGCAAAGCATAATCATAAACAATGCTAAAAAAATAGTCAATAATTTCATTTCAGAAATCGAAAAAAATAATATCGACTTTACTAAAGCTATTGAATGCATGCGTGAAGCAATATCGACAATAGAAATATTATCTTAATTAAATATTAATGAATACCCAACCTAAATAAAATACATTAAGCTAAAAAGAGATATCTAAACTAAACAAAAAAGTTCATAGAAAATATATTTCCTATTAAATAAGTATATAAAAACTATTCTATTTATGGTTTGGGGGAAAATATCCTAGAAGGTAAGCTTTTCCTTTTCCCTGAACACTAAAAACTACATTGCTTTGTGTTTGGAGGTAGAGGTCAAAATCTGCTTGTGACATAGTTTTACTAAGGCTAGCTAGAGGAAATTTCTTCCCTTCTGATGTTATGAAAACTGTGGTTTTTCCTTCAGAACTCGTATCTTGCAAGTTAATGTGTGATAAATGCACAATATCTCCCTTGTTGGAGAAGGCTGACAAATTCACTGTAGTTCCTTGTTCAATAGCCTGTCCCCAAAACATTTTTATTATAACTTTCCATATATTCAATACAAATACTGAAATTTAGATTTTAATTAACAATAAAATTAATTATGATTTGTATTGTTAATATATTTATTTGGTTATTCGTATTTGGAATGTTAGGTGGTTTGATATTTAGATTTTTAGTATTAGAAATATTTTGTTATATATTGGATTTTAGGAATAATTTTAATCTGATACTGATGAAATTATGTATAAAAATAGAAAACCTTAAATAAAACTTGAAAAATATTATCAAAGTGTAGTTTTTATATAAAAATGATAGTATTTATATATAATAAACTAATTAAAATCTAAGACGAAATAGATTATTAAAACAATTATAAAATCTAAGTTCTTAAAATTATAATTCTATAATACTATGCATTCATTTATAATTACACTCAACTTCATAAAATACCATAAATTTCCTTTCACAATATTTTAAATCCTAAATAAAAAAATCTACCAAAAATAATCATAATAAAAACTCAAAACTACACCCATAGTCAAATCATAGTATTCTTATATTTATAATCAAATTTTTTTTTTAAAATAATTTATCTTATGCGACCTTATTTACTTTATTTTGTATGTCTTTGCAGTCTATCTGATAATTTCGCAAATTCAATCTAGGCACTTCAACAGGTTTTATTATTTCTGGCAATCTTCCAGTAATGATATTTTCATGTTCAGTTGTATCTAAAATCTCATTATTATCCTTACAGTATGGGACATTGGTTTTATTTCTAACTTCGTATTTATAAACCTCTTCTACTGGATATCCGCTTTTTTCAATAACAGAAATTAGTTTCATCATTTTACTAGCTTTAGAACGATAGTATGCTAAGTCTTTTTCTAAATTATAAGTGCTTGCTCTGTATAGTAAATTTTCTTCTATAAGTTTTTTCCAATTTATATCATTTTGTTCAAGAGAATTTATATCAGTTTCTGCAAGCTGAGTCAACTTACAAGTAAAAGCTTTACACTTAGTGTTTAAGTAATCAATCTTACATATCAACTCACGATTTTGAGTAACACAACATTCTAATTCCGATGACAAATAAGACCTAGCTCTTTCTAAGTCATCAAGCAGCTTAGTTTTTCTTTCTAAATGGCTTTTGCTGCTCTTTATAATTTTTTCATATTCTCTTTTTATGATCTGCAGGACAGGGCTGAAATCTTTATCTTTTTCTATAACCTCATCGAACGCAGCTCTACACGCTTCAAATTTTGCGCTTTTTTCCATTTGGTCATTAATGCTACTTATCATCTTCTCAACTTCATCAGAAAAATTGCTTTTATTCCTGCTTTTTGAATTATCGTCAAAATAAACAGTAGAGCTAAATGAAAATCTTGGACCCGTATCATTGGCTAAAACAGTCTTTTCAGTATCTTTGACGAAAATATTGGTTTTTTTCATCATTTTAAGGCTTGGGATTTTATTTGTCGTATTTAAATTTTTGCAGGAATTTGTGAGCTTTATAGCATATGGTGATGAAGAAAACGGTGACCTTCTTGAAAGATCTTTCTTATTTTTTTCTAGTCTTGACATTAGGTTGTTGCTTGATGCGAAGATAATTTCATGCTTTCCATTTGAGCTTTCTCTTTTACCCCTTTCAGGCGAGCAGGGTATTTTTAAAAGTGACGACATTGGATTATTATTAAAATTATTTCGACCATAAAATAAACTATAATTACTTAATAAATTAGGTATTTTGATTAGAACTTTTAAAATTATTAATACGTGCTTATGTATTAAAAATTATAAAAACTATAATTGTTTACATAAGGTAATATATAAAAGAAAAGTCAGGTAATTAACTTAGTGTTTAACATATACTTGAAGTTTTTATCTAATTAGCAAATTGTTTAGAAATTCATTTATATAAAGGTATTATATAGTTAATTGATTAAATTTCATATATTTTTTTGTCATTGATATATATATTGCTCAGTATCTTACATTTATTCATCCTTTATATTGTAATTGGTATATAATTAGTCTAAGAACCATCTAAGGATTATATAAATTTTACCATATCTAGCTTTGCCATTTAAGTTTATTATTTTTTTAGAGTATTAATTTGTTTCTAAGTTATTCTATAACAAAGTTAGTTTAATTTTATGAGTTTCTCATCTTTTTCTCTCTCTGTTTTCATTCTTATAATGTTTATTGTAAATAGACTTTGTTAATTAAAAACTATGAATTTATATAATAGTAATAATAATATTTCCTTAAAAATTAAAATTTCTGCAAGTTGATTTTCTTATATAAAAGCTTTACCAACATTTAAATCTGAATACAAGCTATTCTTAATTAGGCATATTTAAAATATGTTAAAAGATGAACTCTCATCTAGGTTATACCCTGATTCTTCATTATACTTGCATATGCCACTCAAATTTAATCTAGGAACATCATGAATTGGTATTTTTTCATTCCTATAAGAAGATAAAATGTTTTCATTTTCTGTATTTTCATATGTTTCATCCTTTTCTTGGCAATTTGGCACTTGCTTATCCGTTTTTTCTTTAACAATATTACGTAAATATTCCACATCAAAGCCATGATTTTCTAATGTATTCAACAAAATATTCACTTTTCTTGCTTTTTTTCTATAGTATACAAGCTCTATTTTAGTCCCATTCAGCATTTCCTTTAAATACAAATTTTCTTTTATTACCTTTCTCCAATTCATATCCGTCATTTCTAAATCTAAATCCTCATCTTCAATTATTCTGTCAAATTTTTTATTAGCCTTAATATATTTGCTTTTATATTTTTCATTACTATACATAACTCTTCTATTCTCTAAAACAAGTTTTTCAATCTCATGTGCAAAACATTTTTCCGACTTTTCAAGGTTTTCAATTTTCCTGTTTTTTTCCTCAATCTTTTCCTTTTGAGCTTTGATGATTTTTTCATATTCTTCTTTTATGATCTTCAAAGGTTCACTGAAATTTTTTTCGTTTTGGATAATATTTTCTAATGATTTTCTGCAGTTTTCAAAGTGGTTTTTAGAACCTTTTGTTTTGACCAGTGCCTCAAACATTTCTTTTCCTTTATTATATAAATTGTTCTTATCTTCAATTGAGCTTAAATCAAGAATAGGTGTCATACAAAATTCTGTTTTATTAGGTAAAAGTGATGGGGAACTTTGGTCTATGTCTGAAGTTTCTCTTGTGAGTTTTTTTGATAACATTTTTTGATTGTTTAAAAAGTTTGAGAGTTTTATATTTGTACGAAGCTTTATAGCATATGGGGATAAAGATATTTCATTTATTTTTGGAAGATTCTTTGTAGAAGCATCAAGTTTTGGGCTTAAACTGCTTGCTAATATTGAGCTTTGTTTTGTTTTTCTTATTGCTTTAGTTGCTTTTGATTGAAGTGTTAGGCCCTTAGCATTCTTGGACATTATCAATTTGATTTCAAATTGAAAAAATGCTGTATAAATTCTAGGATGCTAGAGTTATCTTTTGATTGATATATTATGCTACTTAAAATACTTTTGGGACGAATATATAGGGTGATTTAAGCTAATAACAATATTTTAAAATTATTAGACTAGAGAATAATACTTTATTATTATATCTTAACATTTTTTATAAGTAGTAAGCTGAAATATGATATTTTTGAGAAATTCTTATAAGTTAGGACAAATATGATATTTTTGAGAAATTCTTATAAGTTAGGACAAAATTATTTATTCCACTAAATTATAATACAAAAATAAAGAAGTATTAGCATTATAGAATATCTTATATCGTAGCAATTATGCTCTAGTTATAACTATATATTTTACAAATCTATTCAAATAAAAGGTATTTTGGATACTTGATTCAAGATATTATCTCTAAAACAATGGATAATTTGTTAAACACGACACTGAAAAAACAAATTATATAAATTTATATGCTTTTATGTAAACAATGATAAAAAATATTATAGGGTATCAGATAATTATTTTCAAAGACAAATATTATTTTATTAGGATTCTAAACACTTTTTTAATCTTTTTGGCTATTATTTATATAGTTTGTTGTATTGGTTTGTTTGATTGCCTTATATAGATTTTTTTAGTATTTTTTTTGACAAGTTGTCTTAAGAGATCTTATTAACTAAGTTTTTTACTACAAAATTTTTCATAATCCTTTGAATATTGAAAAATTCTTTTTTCCTTTAATATACTTATGTGTTTAAAGTAAAATATAATATATCACAATTCAAGTATGGCTTTGCTGGATTATTTTTTAAGCATTTTTGAATATTTAACTAAGCATATTTTTATGTAAAACGAGATGATTTATTAAGTTTTTATATTGAATATAGTTTTAGTAATGCAATATATAGTTAGAGATGATTATATAAACTCAGTATTTAATTGAAATATCGATATCTAAAAGGGTGGGCACGGATCCTATAACCCCAAAAAAAAAAACTACATTTTATCCAAGACCCACACTATAAGATCGAATCCCCACTTCTCTATGCACAATTTTTTTCTCAATCCCTATCTTAAGCCTAGGAACAATACTATAACTTTGTCTATTATTAGATTTCCCTAACATTTTACACTCATTCTCAAGCTGATCCACAACATTATTCTTTAGCCTATTACTCCAAACATTATCCTTTTTACTCTCACCTTTCTTTTCAAATATCGTTAACCTATTAATTTCTTTTATATTAAATTCAGGTAATGCACTTAAAAAATTTTTAGCTTTGAATCTATAATAATCTAACTGGTCTAATGTTTCTTCAAGTTTTTGTTGATAAAACATATTTTTTTTCATAAGTTTTTGCCAATTATCTTCACTTCTATCCATATTATCTATCTTAAAGTCAATTAGTTTTATCATATTCTCTGCATTTTGACTGTGCATTTTCTGTAATAACTGGCATTTTGATGTCAGTTTTTTATTGCTTATCTCAGCTTTTTCAACTTCTCTTTCAAGTATTTGTTTTTTTTTTTCGTATACATCAATTTCTTTACCTTTTTCTTTAAGTGTTTNAGTGTTTCTATTTGAATATTTATAGTATTTTCATATACCAATTTTATAATTCTTAATGTTTTAGCATATTTCCAATCGTCATGGATGATTTTGTCTAAGTATTTTTGACAGACTTCAATTTTTTCAATATCTTTACAGCATTTTTCAAGTTCCCGATTTATATCTTCATCAAAATCCCTATGGGTAGATTTAATGAGCATATTTGGATTATCATAAAAAGTTGAAGGATTTGATGTTTGCATAATTGTATTTGATGTTAATATTGGTTTTTCATCAATAAGAATACTAGAAGAGTTTTTTTTTACTAAATGTTTTTTGCTTGCTATTAAAGTTAGAGATGCAGGAGTTCCTGGTTTGATTTTATGATATAGAGGAGAAGTATCAGTGTTTGGTTTTGGTTGTGGAGAGATACTGCTTAGGGAGATTGTGGATTTAGATATTGTGTCGTAGGATAAGTTCGCATGTCTTCCAGGTCTTGAACCAATTTTCATTAACCTTGACATTATTGATATGGATTTTTGATAATAGGCTAATTGATATATTTTTTAAAGTATCTCAAATAATTGATTAAATAATAATAATCGAAATATTATTCTAGGTTGCATATAATCCTATAATTATAGTAATAATTTTTAAACTAATTCAAACACTTTGGTATCTTTATCATCCCAGTTATTATATTATAAAATTCATATAATTAATATGAATAAATAGTCAAAAATCGATAAAGAATTATTCCCTGCTTGTGGTATTTTAAACCTAAAGATCATTAATTAAATTTACAATATTATATTTTCCACAGTACCCTGAGTACTTAGAAAACTCTAACTTATTATGATCAGAAATATCAAATAAAGATCCTTCTGAAATCGCATCATCTTTTGCAGAGTCTTAAAAATTTATATCTTTTTTAGGTGCAAGACTACTTGAAGTTTCTTTTAGCATCACTGTTTCAAGTTTGTTCATAGCTTAGTCTAATTTGTTTAAAAACTTAAAAAGTTCGTTCATTAAAGGTTTGTTTTTTTCAAAGTTGCGAAATGTTGGATTTTGGTTTTAGTTAAGATTGAATCTATGGATTGAAAAAATTTTGATATGGCACTTGAAGATTTTTTAAGGATTTTATCTGGGGTTTTGGATGAATTTTGTATGTTATTTTTTTTATTTTATCATCTTTAGTCTTTTTTTATCTCTTCTCTGTCTACTTTTTTGCTTTTTGATACAAAGACTGCTTTTCCTTGGAGTTGTTCTGAGTATGCTAAAGGTATTGGCTTCGGTCTGCCAATGAGTCGTCCTATTATGGCTACCTTTCCATTTTTATATAAATATAATTAAATAATGCAATTTTGAAGTTTTGGATAAAATTAGAATGGGATGCTGAGATTTTGGTAATAAGAGATTTTATAAGACCTATAAATGTTCTTAGGATATTAGTTGAAAATGCAAGAAATAAACCGTGTTTATGGATTTGAATTTAGATTAATTCTTTTCATATCATTAGACAATATATTCAAGTCTATTGTATGCTAAATATAAAAATGGTACAAAGTAATACAAGCATTTGTTATTTTTATTTGCCTTTAATATCTTTGAACACAATTTTCTTAATACTTTTCAATCTCTTTCTAGCAATCCTAAGTCTTTAGTATCTTCAAAACCCACTTCAATTTATAAAATGTAAATAATTTTTTTACTTTTCCTAAACACTAAAAAAATTATAGCAATATCAAAATCAAAGAATAATTCTTAATCTTATCCTATAATACTCCTATTATCTTAATAATACTTAATCTATATCTTGAATTTTAAATTATATTTAAAAAATACCTTAAATATGGGATTTCCAATAGATAACTCTAGAACAAAAGCCATTCCTTGAGTAGTAATTATCTGTGATTTATGAATTAATTATAATGTCTGATATTTATTGTTTATCTTCGATGGCTAAAGGAAAAAAGCACCCTTTCGATCTTTGCAATGGCGATTCCTTTAAGAATTCTCACTTTGTTAAAAGGGGAAAAAGCGAACTCGGGACAAGGATTACTTTAAAAAAATATAACATTTCTGCTGGTCAAGGTATGAATAGACTAGGAAATATACAAGAGAAATTTGATAGTGAATTAGGAAGCAAGGTGGAAAGTCATTTTTTTAATTTTTCTGGCAAAGAATGCAATAATAGCACGCCGATAAAGTATTTTTCAGCGCAATCATTACCAATAACCCAGCAGGATAAGTCAAAAAATAATAAAAAGTTCATTAAAGACTTAACAAAACTCTTGGAAAAAACTGAGACTAGCCCTTTAAAATTTGATATGTGTAAACAAGCACTTAATCATATCGGACAAAAAGATGCTAAACTTGGAAAGCTACTAAAAATCATCGGAAGCGAGTATGAAAATTATATACAAAGTCTTAGCCAGATGCTTGAAAAAACCACTGAAATGCTCAAACAAATGGAGTTTGAAGTTAAAAAATCAGAAAATGAAATAAATAAAATCAAAGCCCAAAACTCAGATTTAAACATAAAACTACAAAAAATTCACAGTAAATATAATACATTAGTAATCAAATTCGAAGAATTTGGTGAAAAAATTATTGATAAAAAGGAAGGTAATTTAGAGAAGCTATATGAGCAAACTATTCAAATTTTAGAAAAAGAATCTTTATATTATAAAGAAAAAGCTGTAAAAATGATGAAGCTTCTATTGAATTTGGAAAAAAAAGGCTATCCTATAGATAGTATATACAAAAATGAAGTAAGTCAGAAATTAAAATTTAATAGTGGAAAATGTAATGTGTTTGAAGAAATTAGTTTTGAAGCTGGGTCCAAAGATAAATTTGTACCTTTGGAAAAAATTCAAAACTTTAATACATCTTCTTTATCTCAGAAAAATTCCGAAATTTTTTCTACTAAGGAGAACTAGATTATTTAATAGTCATTAATAAAATCTCATAAAAAATCAATATAATTTTTAAGGTTATAAGATGAGAAACTTATATTTGTAAAAACAAAAAATATTTTTACTGTTGAGATTAAAATAATAACTAGAAATATTCAAATTAAAAATACAACTTATAATTTGTAATTTTTGATATTCTTTAATTCATATGATTTATATTTTTATTTCAATAATAGACTTAAATATGAATTAGTTTAAGGTAATTCAGAATATAATCCATAATTATGAAAAGGTTTGTAAAATCCTTATAATATCAAATAAAATTTTTGTTTATTCTATGTAAAAGGTATAAAATCTTCCTCATATCATTATGAACATGAAAAAAAATAAGCTCATATTGTATAAATAGATGGAAAAGTGAACTAAGAAAAAGAATTCTTTTTATCGAAAGCCAGTTCTCACCAACACCCTATAATATTCTTATAAGTTATTTTTTAGATTTCATTATGTATTGTTATTAGTCTCAGATAATTTTGCAAGTAAATCAAGTACTATAATTTAAAAAAACAAGAATAAAGTCAATTTTTTTAATCTAGATGGCAAGAAATCAGAAAAAAATAAACTCAAAAAGCAAACTTCAAAGATGTTGACACTGATAAAAAACCAAACAAAGAAGAAACCTTAAAACCCAGAGCATTGACGAAATAGCGAAATCTTTGCAAAAAGCCGGGTTTTTTAATTTTTATAGCATTTTTTTTTTTGATAATAAAATCGATTTTTATTAGGTTTATGTCATAACTTCACTGCTTGACATGCCAAAATTCGATATGTATCAGCGAGTTCTGAGTTGGATAATTAAAAAAGAGAAAAGCTTTGGGAACTTACTGAAGATTATTAAAATAGAATATGAAAATCATATAAACAGCCTTGTTCAAATGCTAGATAAGACAACAATTATGCTTAAAAAACTTGATTTGTTAACAAAAAGTTTAGAAACTGAAATAACTAAGCTTAAAGTTCAAATTATAGAACTTTGTACGCAATTGAATCAAATGTATAATAAATATACCAGTTTAGATGTAAAATTTAAAGAAATTACAAGAATAGGCATAGAGAATATAGAAAAAATGATAAAAATTGAATAAAACTTATCATTGAAAATAAAATATATGAGCAGACTGTAGAAGTTATAAAAATAATACTTTTACTATAAAGAAAGGCAATTAAAATAATGAAATTGCTATTTATTTAGAAAAAAAAAGGCTACTCAATTGATCATATTTATAAAAGCGACATAAGGTAAGACTCTGAAAATGTTATCTTTGAAATTGGCTCAAAATGTAAATTTGTATCTTTGAAAAATTTCTTAACTTTTGATATTACTGATCTTTCAAAAAGAGCTCAGAAATTATTTCTAATTACCATAGTTAGAATTATTTTTAGCAAAATCTCAATTTTTTATATATTAATATGTTAATCCAGTAAGTGCTATTGATTAAAGTTATGTAATTAAATAATATCAAGAGTATATAAAATAATTTAGTTAAGAAGATGTCTAAATTCCTACTTCAGTTAATGATATAATTATTAAGTAACCTATTTCAGAATATACTGTATATATAAAATCATTTTCCAAATATGAATCATTATTAAATTACTATATAAATTTAGTTTATAATAGTTTAATAATAAGTTTGCTTAGATAGTCACAGAATTGTCCAGTCTTTCTCTATAAAAGTATATAAAATCATTACAAAAAACCCTAAACCTCTTATGTTGAAAGTTTAAAAGCCCATTCTTTTACTTCATCTTTCTACACCTAAAAAACAAAAATCAAAAAAAAACCTCTTATCTTTTGATATCCCATACACAAACAAACCTGATTCCTAAATATTCTCATCAAATAAACACAATAAATCTTTACAACAACTTAGAATAAACTAATTCATAAAAATAATGTCCTCAAACATCCCAACATCATCATCACACCCGAAAATGGCATCAGATAAATCACCTTCCAAAAACGATACAACATTTAAATCCCCTCCTCATCATTCCCAAGTAAACAAATCTATTAGAAAATTCTCAAATCTTAGCCTCTTAACAATCTTCTCACCATATGCATCTAAATCAAGCAAACAGCACAAATCTTTAGACAAATACAATAAAAACCCTAAGATTATCTTAAGAAAAAACACAGTCAAATATCCATGCCCATCAAGCTCTCTATGCGTTTTAAAAAAAAATAGTACAAGTCCTGATGTTAATATATCTTTAGCAAAATACAATAAAAACAGTCAAAAATCTTCATTTGATCTTAGCTGTGGATTATTAACTGATATATCATCAGAAAAAAATTATACAGGGAAAATTATTATCCTAAAGAAAATTTTCGAAAAACTAATCCATGAGAATCCAGGTTTAGAAAAAACACTTAAAATGATAAAAGAGGTATATGAAAATACATTAGAAGAAAAAAATAAGGTTATTATAGCCCAGCAAGAGAATATTAGGAAACTAGAAAGCATGAGATTGGAGCTTTTAAATGAATTGGAAAGCACTATAAAAGATAATAAGGAACTTATAATAAAACATAATCAGATAAATAAAAGCTATACAAGTATTGCGGCTAGGTTTAATGAGTTAACTGGGCTTAATTTGGGACAGGTAGCTAAAAACGCTGAGGAGTATGAAAAAGTTATCAAAGAGCATAAAAGGTTTAAAGAAAATATAATACTTAAAGATAAAGAGCTAGTTTTTTATAAAACCCAAGCACGGAAATTAACTAAAGTATTGAGTTTGATAGAAAAATCAGGTATTTCTATAGAGGAAGTATGTTCAAATCAGATGGAAAATTTTGATAGTGAATTATTATTAGAATTATGGGTTTGTGATGATCATAATTTAACTAGTGGGAAAATCAGAAACACCCGTCCTGAGATTGTCCCAAGACTGGATCTCCAAATTTTTGATAAGAAAAATATAGCACAGGATTCTGATACACAGTCAGATAGATCAGAAAACTCAATAGAAGATGATACAGTGATTGAACATAAAAGCTAAAAATAAATTCGAAGATAAGCAAAAATAACTATTAAAGATAAGAATTTCATAGATTTTTATAAGAGATAATATTAATTATAATTTAATTTGATGTTTAAAACTGTTGCTTGGATAAATTTTTATTTTTAAATTGCATAGATAGGTTGAAAAGATTTATTGAGAGATTAGATATTCAATAATAAAGACATATTATTTATAACCTTAGGATCAAAGTTAAATGTCAAGTAACACAAAGCAAATAAGTTTAGCTGAAAAATCTCCTCAAGAAACTAGGAAAATTTATAAAAAGAAAATTAGATTAGCTTTGAACACAACTATAGAATTCCCTGATAGTTCTTTACAAAAATTACCCCAAATCAAACTTACTTCATTATCCCCATATGCTATACAACCAACTAAATCATATAAAAATCTAGAAGAATCTAAAATCAAACCTATGATTTCTGTAAACAAGAAACAAGTTATAAATTATGACCAAAAAAGAAATGACAAAAAATTGTTTTACTCACATTCTTTAGTGTCGTCAAAAGGGGAAAACTATATCGAAAAAAATAATACAAATTTTGATAGGGTTTGTGAAATGATGAAGAGTATTGAAGGGAATAATGATATGCAGAAAAGATTAGAAGTATATGGAGAAGTTATTGAAGAGGTTATTGATAAAAATCAAGCTTTTGGTGGAGTTCTTAAGATACTTAAGAGTGGATATGAGCAAGTTATTATTACCCAAAGTATTGTATTAAAAAGTCAAAGTCGTCAGATATTAGAAATGGAAAACTTAAAAAATGAACTTAGCTTTAATATCGAAAAATTGATTGAAAAAAATAAAGACCTTTCTAATCAAATAAAAGATATACAAAGAAAATATAATGAAATATCAACTAAATACCTTAAAATAGCTGATACAAATTTCCAGCTTATTACTCGAAAGGATAACAACTTTAACGAATACGTTAAAGAGAATAAAAATACTGAAGAGATGATAAAAAAGCAAAACACCGAAATTAGACACTATAAAATTAGAGCTAAAAAAATGATGGAGTTAATACTTGCTTTAGAAAAAAAAGGTTATCCTGTTGAGAAAGTATACAATTCAGAGGTAAAAAAGTATAAAAAGTTAGATAAAGGTATTGAAGATATAAATTTTCATAATGACTTAAAGGAATTAGAAAATCTAAATGAAAAATCGTTTAAGATTGATATCAGTAATGAAATAGCATTTATTAGTGCTGGAGTAGATGCAGAAAATTGTACTTTTATATCAGATTCAGAAACAGAATTATTTCTGTCACTAATTAGCATAAAGGATAGTTAAATTTTAATATTTAATATTATCTTTATTAAATCATCTCATTATAAAGTAATCAAAGTTTTTGCTATTTTTGCATTCCTTCACCAATAGAAAGCCTTTATCATCACTAGTAATACTAATAGCATATAAAAAATTACATCTAGATTAATCTTTATATCATAATTCTATTTCTAATATAAAATAAATTCAAATATTTCCAACTTAAACTAAAACTATCTACCTAAATTCTTGTTTATATTAAATATAATAGAACATCAACAAGGCTAAATCTTTAAAAGTTCTCAAAATAAATCATCAAATCTAAAAATATTTAAAAACTAATATAATCTTAGTTCTAATATTCTCAAAGTTATTTTCCATAAATTATAATAAGAAAAAATGTCAGGCATGATTCGATTTGAGTCTCTTCCTGGTAAGAAACGAAATGGTTTACTAGCAAACAAAAATTTGCAAAAGGAAGAAAACTCTTCAGAGATAAGTCAACTTTATAAATTTTCTTCTTCAAAAGTTGATTACGCATCTGCCTCACCTTTTGCAAATAAACACACTACTTCACTAACAAAACTTGAAAAAAATCCACAGTTGCGACTTAAAATTTCTATGAATAAGGCATGCACATTAAAAAACACAGTAAATACCTTAAAAACTATATATGAAAAAAAATCTCGAGGCTCAATTTGCTCATTGTATGAGCCTAGCAAAAAACAAAAACAAGAAATACGACTTGAAAAAATTATAGAAATTTTAGGGAAATGTAGTGATGATAATGATAAAATTAATATGTGTAAAGATGCTATTGAATGCATTTGTGAAGTAGATCCAAACTATGCTAAAGGGTTGATTTTAATAAAAAATACTTACGAATCCATTATTTTAAAAAACAGTGAAAAGTTTATCCAAGATAAAAATGTTCTATTTTCTGAGAGTGCATATTTTAACCTTAAGACTTTATATAAAAATACTGCAGATATAAAACTAAAACTTCAACAGTTACTAAGCCAACACAAAAAAATCACAGACAAAATGCTTAGGGTCAATATTTCAGAAAATGAAAATGAAGAAGATTCTAAGCAAAGAATTAATAAAATTATATATCAAAATATTGTGTTTGATAAAGATTTACAAGGTATTCAATTAGATATAGAAAAAATGCATGGTATAGTAAAAAAATTTAAAAGTTTTGAGAAATCAAAAATATCTCAGAAAAATATAACAAATCATTTAAATGAAAGTTTTTGCTATAAATCAGAAAATTTAGTTAATGAAAGTATTGATTATGAATTAGGGAATGACAAAAAGTTGAGGTATCATATGAGAAGATCATTTGAGATGCCTTTTTTAAGCCTAAATACTGTGGAGGGTTCATAAAAAACTATTGGTATAATAAATTCTAAATTAAATATTTCTATATAAACATTGTATGAAAACCAAAAAAAAAAGGTAAAATAATCATATCAATCTTCAGTTTCAAAGAAAAACTAATTGATAAATTTCTTCATTTATAAATTAAAGAATTTTAGATAGTATTGTGTTTATTGGGAATATATAAAAGATAAATTTCCTTAGATATAATCTAAAAATATATATATTATGTATAAGTAATAATATTTAAATGATAAATTTTATTTGTACTAAAAGTTTAAACTTATTATAAAAATCTAAGGCTATATTTTTAATATGTCAAAGTTTAAACTTATTATAAAAATCTAAGGCTATATTTTTAATATGTCAAAGTTAAAAGAACGATTACCAAATAAGAATTTTTCTAAGCAAAATCGTACTTTTCAGCTCAAAAAAAAATATACTGAGCTCAAAGATTGCCTTCCACTCCAGCCAGATACTATTGAAACACNTACTTTTCAGCTCAAAAAAAAATATACTGAGCTCAAAGATTGCCTTCCACTCCAGCCAGATACTATTGAAACACTAGAATTTATAAACCAAAAATCGCTAAAAAATACTAATCTTTCATTATCTCCTTATGCTGCAAATAACACTGTTTCTCTTAAGTATTTCGATTCCTTCAAACAAAACAACATTATAAAAAGGCACAAATCCCGAGACCAAGAACAATCATATTTTTCAAAGCCCCCAAGAATACTTTCCCCATGCAGTCCTTTGAATGTAGTTAATCTATCTCTTAAAGACAATATAAAACAAGAAAATAGTGAAGATTTGGATCAAGAATATTTTAAAATCCTTATAAAAACAATTGAATCAAGTAATTCCAAACATAAGAAATTAGAAATATGTGATTCGACTATGAATAAACTTATAGAAAAAGAAACAAAATATAAGGACATTTTATTTATAATCAAAAAAGAATATGATGATACTATAAATACCCAAGTTTGTCAGATTAGTAAACTTAGAGGAAAACTTACTAAAGCATTAGCTTCTCAGTCTCATGCAACTTTAGAATATAACAGAATTGATAGTCAATTAAAAAATCTTCAAGCTGAGCATGAGAAACTTGAAAAAACATTCGATGTTATGAAGAAAAATGCTTGCCAGAGTGCTTTGGACTTGGAAAAAAAAAGTGAAAATATGGAAAATATTATAAAACAGAATTTAGAATTAGAAGAAGCTCTTAAGCATACTAAATCTAAACTAAAACACTACAAAATAAAATCTAAAAATCTACTTGAATTGATTAATGCATGTCAAGATAAAGGTTTTCCAATAAATGATATAATAAAAAATCTTACTCTTTCTAACACTCAGAACAATCCTGATTATAATTCCTTTGATGATGAGTTTTCATTAAACGCTAAAGATTCTAATATTCTCAATGAACTGGTAGTATACAAGAAAAATCGTTTTAATAGTTTAATACCGCAAAAACAATAAAATTTTAGATTTTTTTTTATGTAGCAATTGTCTTTGTATGCAAAATTTTTTTTTTAACACTTTTTAATTTTGATGTGACATTTGGTATTTTACTGATGTTATTTTGAGAAGAGAATTTATGTTTTAAAAAAAAATCATTTTTATATAGGTTATATAGATATATAGGTCTTTGGAAAATAGAAAATTGATAGAAGATAATTATAAGTTATAGAAGATAAATAAAAGTGATATAATTTAATTTCAGTTTACTATCAACGAAAAATACATATGATATTTTTAGTTTTTTCAATCTATTTATTCAATATAAAATTTATTTCAAATTTACATATCATATATATCCACTCATATAAAATCATCTTATCTTACATCATCATAAATAAAAAAATTCTTTATTAAATCCTTTATTAATGTCAAGATTAATAAAGAACTCAATGACTCAAGAAAAACTTAAAAAGGAAAGCAACAATTCATTTCAAAAATCACTTCAGCCCTTAAGTCCAAACATGGATAATCTTTGTTTAAAGAAAAACCAGAGCTTTCAACTTAAACAGTTTTCTAATTCACCTTACGCATCAACCAAAAAAATTACCTTGAAAACTTTGGATAAGGTAAAGAAAAAAATGAGAATCGGGAATTTTCAAGATGAGCTTTTAAAATATAGGAAGAATAGTAAGGTTTTAAGTTCAGATAGCACAAAGAAATTATTTTCAGCTTATTCACTACCAGGTCAAAATGATCTTGCTTTTAAGGATAAGGATTTATCTTTAGATAAATATATGGAATTTGTGAAAAAAATAGAAAACCAAAAGGACAGAAAAGGAAGATTTGAAGTTTTAAAAGCAGTTTTTAGTCATATTATTGAAGAAACTAAAGAGTTTTCAACAATATTCAAGTTTATAAAAAATGAATACGAGACATTTATTAAAGATCAGGCAAACGATTTTGAAAAACAAAAAAAGTATCTAAAAGACATTGAAAATGTAAAAATCTTACTATCAACAGAACTTGAACAAACATTAAAAGAAAAAGAAGAAATAAAAAGATCTTTTGATAGTCTCCATAAAAATTATATAAACATCTCAGATAAATTACTTAAAATCATCAATGCAAATGTTAATACCCTTGAAAAAACAGATGAAAACTGGACGAATATTTGTTATGAAAACCAAGTTTTAAAAGAAGCTTTTCAAAAACTTACTGATGACCATGATTACTACAAGTATAAAGCTCAAAAGATGATGAAAATTTTAATTATTCTAGAGAAAAAAGGTATACCTATTGAGAAAATATATAAAAATGAAGTGAAGAATCAGAGTGAAATTGATAAATATGAATGCTGTGAACCAATTTTAGATGATACTGAACATGAGAATATTGTTACGGGGAAAAATGAAATATGCAAAATGCCATCTAAGATTCCAGGACTTGATTTGGGATGCCTTGAAGCTAATAGATTTAGCTCATCTGATAGCCAAGGAAGTTCGTATATGTCTTCTGCTTTTTCTAATTATTCATAAGAATTTAATTTTCCTATGAAAAAAGCGTAGGATGTAGTAATGTACATAAAAATCTCTTATTAATATGAGAAAACTAATCATTTCTATTTCAATAATCAAAATGGGTTTATTACTTTGATTAAAGATTTGGATATAAGTTGATATTATAATGATAAAATATGTAAAAAAAATAATATGAGCACAGTTTTCATCCAAGTAGGCCAATGTGGGAATCAAGTGGGATTTCAACTATGGAAGTTCCTCCAAGACGAAGTTTCAATAAGAAACAACACTGTATTCAGTAGAGCTTCAGAAAGAGCAAGATGTATTCTAGTAGATTCTGAGCCTAAAGTTGTTGAAAAGCCATTCGCTAAATCAACTCATCCCCTTTATAACGTGTTATCCCCAGCTCTAGTCGCAAAAACTAGTAGTGGTAGAGGTAATAATTGGGCAACAGGCTATGCAGATAAACCAGAAAAAGATTTAAGCCTATCTATATCAGTCATGGACCTTATGCGTAAAGAGATTGAACAATGCGATTATTATAAAGGTTGTGTATTAATTCATAGCTTAGCAGGTGGAACAGGTTCAGGTTTAGGGTGTAAACTTATTGAAAAAATCAGAGACGAGTACCCAATTTGTTTTATAACAACAGCTTCAATTTTACCTTCAGAAACTGGAGATACTCCATTACAAGATTATAACTCAGTGTTAGGACTTGCTCATTTACAACAATTCGCAGATGCAATTATTTACTATGAAAATGATGAGATGTTAAGACTTGTACAACAGTTTAGTAAAAGAGGTTCTAATGTTAGTACTCATAATATTAATGAGTGTATTGCTTTTAGTTTGTGTAATTTGTTGGTTCCACAAAGAAATTCTGATGTTAATATTACAAGTATTTATCAAGATTTAGTTCCTAGTGAATCTTATAAGTTTATTGATACAAGGTCTTTTCCATTTGTGTTAGACAAACAGTGCACATTGCAAAGAGATACACCATGGAATTCTTTGTTGGAGTCTAGTATAAAAAATTATTCTAGACCAGGAGAAGATTTAACACATTCAACAATATGTGCTACAGCAACTTTTAGAGGAGATGATGTTCGTAGTGAAATCGATAGGCACATAAAACCTGTTTATAACAAAGTCTCATCATTATTTCGTCCAGTTCCCTGGGCGGATAAGGATTATCTCAAACTTTCAGTAATCCAAGCCAAAGCTATGAGTCAAGTTTACAACATCGACCGATGTATTTCGTTAACAGGGAATAGAACAAGTATAGTTCACCCAATAGTAAAGTTGATATCCTCAGCAAAAGCAAAATTTCAAGCAAGAGCTTATCTTCACTGGTACCAAAAATACAACTGCAGCGAGGCTCATTTCATTGAATCCTTTGAAATTGTTGAAAAAATCATCAAAGACTACCAAGGTACACTAAAAATTAACTCAATCTAAAAGTCTATTCTAAAAGCTTAACTATTACAATTAATTATCTATAATCATGCCATATATTTCCAACAGAAGCTTTATAAGCAATATGCTGTTGTTCAAGTTCTTCAAGTACCGAAGAGACTGCAGGCATTGATTTACTATTAGGATTTTTATCTTTACTAAGAGGTTTTGGGATCATCCTAGCAAATTTCTTCCCTTTATCCATTTTGCTTATATCTTTTTCTATAGGTTTTATTGGCTTTCTCATATAAGAAGGAGGTAGATTGCTATTAATTTGCATAACTTGTTTTCCATAAGAAACACGTTTTTTAAACATTTCCTTTTTCAGTTTCCAATCTTCTGTCCCAACATAAGATGGTCCTAGTCCCCCAAGTTCATAGTATTTATCACTTTTGATGTTTTGATAATCTATAAGTGTATAAGGTTTATATTCGCTTATAGGTTTAGAGTATTGATTGATATATAAATCAGAACGAGCTCTCTTTTCAATGATTTTATAAGTTTTAGCTGATTGAGGCTGTTTGTGGGATTGAGAAGGAGAATCTTTTATTCCGATTGGGCTTGGACATGATGGAATTTCATATGTCGTTGTGCTGTATCTTTCAAGAACTTTTGACACTTCAGGAAGATCATTAACCGGCTGATATGAGTTATGGAATATCTGACTGTTTAAAGGCTTTTGAATACTAGCTGAGCCTGTTAGGTCAATATTTCCTTGTTTGCCTATAAAATTTAATCGATTCTTGAACCTCTCTTGGAAAGCAGAATTCATTATATTATTGAAAAGTTTAATCTGCTCNTTAATCGATTCTTGAACCTCTCTTGGAAAGCAGAATTCATTATATTATTGAAAAGTTTAATCTGCTCACAAAAAAATTATATTGCTTGATAAGGATATTTACTAAGATTTTATTGTTAAGAGTTGTTTAAAAATCATTTTCTAGTATTTGTATCGCTGTCATCTTACGATAATCCTCATATAAAAACCTTTAAATTTCTAACCACAATTTATCCATATCTATTTACCTTAATCAACCTTGCATCTTTTTTTTTTCTTTCATATAATCTTATAATTATTTTACATATAAAAAGACATAACTCCATATATTATAACATAAACAACAATTCAAAAGCTCTATAAATTACACTTTTCATTATACTTTTACTTTAGAACTTCAGGTGCTACATAAGATAAAATTCCAACTGACAAATCATAAACTGATTATCTTGATGATATTAAGCAACTCCAAAGACTATGATTTTTATTTTTCCATAATTTTATTTTTAGCAAAAATGATATTTTCAGGCTTGATATCATGATGAAAAATCTTATCGTGTTTTAATATTTTTACAATAATAAACTCGTTAAAAAAAATATTGATTTAGATTTAGCATATATTTTCCCTATATTTTTTACTGATATGAAGTATTTATTTGCTATTTTTTTACTAAGCATGATCCTATTTTCTGTAACCAACTCTAAAAGATATTTAAAATTAGTATTTAAGTATTTCATTAGACAATAAATAATATGAATTTTTCCCATATAATATTTTAGATTCACAAATTTCAACCTAATTCCTAAGAAAAGAGCAGGTTTCATATATGAAAATATGCTTAAAAATGATATAAGATTATAAAATAAAGTAGCATAATATACTGAATCATAAGAATAATTTTTATTATAAAACGAAATAACAATTCTAATCATATCAGCGAATAAAAAACAATATTAATAAAACATAAATCCCATTAACAAATTCCTAAAACTCTCTTAGCTAATCAATAAAACTGTTTTATAAACAAAATTTTAAAACCTTTTCCAAATTTTATCCTACCAAATTCTAAAAAAGCATATCAAAACCTATAATTATTACAAAAATATTATCAAAAACCTAAAAAAAAAATTGTTTAATTTAGTCATAAATATGATAGCCAAACACTAATATGGATAAGATATATTCTATCTAGTAATAATGAAAAATAAAAGATCTGGTACTAGCGCAAACTCTTTTATAGTGAAAATTTACGACATCCTAAACAACAAAACCTATGAGAATATAATTAAATGGACAAATCAAGGTAAAGCTTTCGAAATCATTTATCTTCCAGCATTTATGAATGAAATCCTCCCAACATATTTCAAGCATAAAAACTTCTCAAGTTTTATCCGTCAGTTAAACATGTATGATTTCCATAAGCAGCCTGGGGAAAGTTATATTTTTAACCACCCACTTTTTACAAGTGAAAATCCGGAACAAATGCTGCAAATCAAAAGGAAAAATTCTTCTTGTCAAAATTCGAAGAACCCGAATGAGGAAATTATTGTTAAAATTCGTAAACTTCGTGAGAATAATGGGAATTTAGAAAATACGGTTGAGAAACTGGAAAATATGTATAGTGAAGTGACGAGTTTTAATCAAGTACTGATAAGCCATTTGTTAAAGTGTCAAGACAGGGAACAGTATTTAGAAGAATTACTGCGTTTGTCAATGAATTATTTGAAGGGAATCAAAGTTAAAAGTTCATAAAATCTTTAGTCTAAATATAAATAGTTCACTATTTAAAACTCCCAGTCATTTAAAAATCCAATATCCCAAAGTTAAGATTCATATAAAACAATAATGGTATAAACCATATAGGAACCTTCACAATCACAAAAAAACATAAGACCCTTATCAGCTCGAAAAATAAACACACTTAAAACTGGGCCTAAAAAAAAGCCTTTAAAAATCTCTGACTCAAATAAAATGCTCAAAAGAATTTCCCCTAAAATAATAACCCCATCTCTCCATGAATCATCAACACTTAAAAACCCTCTTTCAACAAGGACTTTAAGCTCAGAATTCACATTAACCCCTAGAGAAATCAATAAAGCTCTTATAAAACTTGAAAGAGAACATTCTGATTTACTTGGACTTTATAGTAAATTAAGTGATGATCTTTTGCATTTAAAGACTTTAGAAAAGGTTGAAAGACAAAAAGATAAGCAAATCGCTCAAGCTAAAGCTAAATTACAAGCGAATATTAAAGAAAAATCTCAATTACAAAACTCATTAAGAATATGTGAAAGTATATTTAAAGAGTTTAGTAAAAAGATGGAAAAAGGTTTGTTGGGTGATGATGAAAGGAGAATGTTAGCTTTGCAGATTGAAGGGTTTTTGAAGAATGGTGAAAGGATTGAAAATGATGAAGATAGCGTTTATTTGAAGGAATTGTGGGAATTGTTGCCAAAAGCTGAGAGGGTGTTAAGTAGGATTACAGGCAAATAGTTTTTTGCTGTTAACTTAAGCTTGATTTTTTATTTTAAGGTTTTGTATAATGCATAGGTTTTGAGGATGAGGCTATTTTAGTGTTTTTGGTATACTTTTAAAGCTGTGAAGGATATTTTGTAGGATTTTCGAAATAATTTATGGACTTTTTTCTAGGCTTTAATGGTTGGAATGTTTATTTTTATCAAGAATATTTTCTATAAGCTGTATAACTAAAGTCTATAAATATTCTAAACTTATTAAATTCTCAATTATCTTAATCTTCAAACAAAAGGAAGAAATAGTCCTTTACAATTTGGGCACTTAAAACTTCCAGTATCACTTTCAACCCATGCTTTCAAGCACTTATAATGGAAAATATGCTTGCACGGCGTTACAATCACATTGTCGTTCTCAACAATTTCAACAAAATCAAGCGTGCAAACCCCTTCTCCAAGATATTCAATTCCCTTACAAAACTTCTTTTTATCNTGTGAAGGATATTTTGTAGGATTTTCGAAATAATTTATGGACTTTTTTCTAGGCTTTAATGGTTTAAGTACTGAATCTGACCTATATTATAAATACTCTTAATAGGATTAAGTTCAGAAGTACTCTGATTAAGTGGATTCCAGCCAAAAGGAACTTCTTCTCTAGAAAAATAAACCCTTCTATTACTGCGTTTTTTACATAGTTTTTTTATAATTAAAACAAACATAGCAATAAGTATCAAAGTGATGAATCTAAGTAAAAATTACCCAGAAATCGATATTGAAACAATAACAATATTCGATAAACTAGTTGAATCTGATTCTTGATTAGAATCTGAATTTATACAACAATAACTAGGACATCTTGAAGGGCAGAAATCTCTTTTTATATCAGAATATTTGCATTCTTGACTACAATAATCTTGTGAGCAATATAAATTAAAGCAGTTCTCATCACATTTTAAAGGACATAAACCTTTTCTAAGGTCTGAATATAAGCATTCTAATGAACATTCACCTTTACAATCTTCTTCTAAATAACAGTTTATATTACAATTATTATCATTTCTCATAAAATTGTAACACCCACTAGTTTCTTCAAGGCATTTTAATCTATGATATCCACATTCTGTGTTATTACATCCTTCAATACATTTTGGGTATTTTAATTGATCAAAAGTGCATGTGTTAGAACATTGATTACATAAGGATGAGAAACTCATAGGGAAAAGTATACATAAAGCTTCATTAAGATAGTCTGGCCAATAAAAATACTCATTTTCACTTGTAAATAAATATTTAGGGATAATTGAACTTGATACAATTTGTGTTGTATTAGCTAATTCTCTATAGTTATTTATATCTAAAACAGATAATATACAATCTGAGGTATAGTTTTTTTCACATTTATCGTAAATGTTTAGTAAATTGTCTAAAAATTGCCCTTTGTTATCAAGCATGGCTTGGAAGTACCCCAAAATTGTTAGAGAATTCTCAGCTTTTTTCGACCCCAAAGCTTCTTTGGTAGTTGGTAAACATATGTTTTCAGGTAAAACACAGTCTTGTTGAATATTTTCAATACAGTCAGTGCAGTTTTCTATGTTTATAATAAAGTTTTTAAGCTCGTTAGGTTTAAGATCGTAAAGGTTTTTGAATGAAGAAACTGCTTTTTTATCATCAGTATAATTACCGGATAAGAAAATGGAAAATGTATTTTGCAGTGTCAAATCATAAAAATTGTAAGTATATGATGCCCATATTCTATAATTATAATATTTTTTAATGTTTTCAGCGACTTCTAAAGGGATTGCAAAGTATGCAATTATGAGTTTGCTTGTAATACTTTTGTTACTTGTTAAAATTATTTCATCTTTAAGAGGAAGGTTAGCACATATTATTACCCCTATAGCCCCGCTTTGTTGTAAATTATAAGCGATTTCAGGTAAGAATAAAGTCGTAAATGTATGATAAACTAAAGCAAAATTTCCTTGAAGATTACTTGGAATTATACATTCAGGACTACAGTTTACTATGATAAGCTGGCCGTAGTGGGAATATAAAAAAGGATTTCCAAAGTTAGCAGGGACAACTTTGATTGAAGATACTAAGGAGTCTGGACTGTGGATTTGAAAGTAAGATTTAACAGAAACAGCCAAAAGTAACAGAGTTAGCATTTATAAAAAAAGCCTTCCATGATTTAAACATGTGATCTAGCTTTCATAGGGTTTAATAATAAAAAACATAAACTTAACTCTGCGATGAAGTGCTTTTAAAAGGAAAACAGGCTTTAAGATGATTTTATATAGGAAGTTCAATCAAAATTTTTTTATATACGTAAAAGTATGAGGTTTATAAGTAAATTCAAAAATTATTGAAGAATAATGGCTTTGGGTTTTAATTATTGAATATTTAGAAACTTTAGATAGATTATGTGTTGGGCAGTTGTTTTATTTGACTTAAACTAGAAGATTTATTTTATTATATTATACTTGAATATGATACAAAAGCTTTTAGTATATTCAATAATATAAGTTTAGATAAATATGTAAACATTTTATAATATACACTATTACATAATTTCAAAATTAAGCTAAATATATGCAATTGGGTAGTTATACATATATATTTAATTAATAATATGATAAGAAAAGTGATTATGCCAAATAAATATTTTCCTCAGCTTTAATCATATTATTAAGTTTATCTAATTATAGGATATGATTTCTTATATAATATTAATAAAGTATTTGCAAATATAAAAGTAATGATGATAGTTCTAAGTATTAAATTATAACAATAAAAAATAAATTGTAATTTTCTTAATTATATATAATCTCTAGCATTTCAATCAGTATTAATACTTTTTATGTAAAATATTCTAAAAAAAGCTAGAAATTATACTCCAAGTTTATTATTTGATACATTTTCTTTATATTTAATACTTTTTTTGGGATTATCCTAAAAATTTACTATTATTATAGAGTGCAACTTTAATTTCCACTGTATAAATGTCTAGTACTTCCAACGATAACTCAATTTCGCCTCTAGCTTCATATAATGGCCCATGCATAGATACTATAATAAAAGAACTTACAAATCCTGAGCAAACACTTTATTCGTATTCATATGAAGCTAAATCTGATATTTTAACTCTAGCTCTGTCAAAAGATGGCTCAATAGCATTTGCCGGCTGTAAAGACTCATCAATTATAGTATATAATTTAAAAACACGTATTCAAGAAGAGAATCTTTTTGGACATAATCAATCAATAATCAATTTGAAAATCTCAGCAGATGGAGAATATTTGATAAGTGCATCTTCAGATGGAACTATTATATGTTGGGATGTTAATACAAGGTTAAAAATAAATTATATAGATATTTCTCCTCTAATCCCAGAGACTATTATATTAACAGATCCTTTAAGAATGATTTTTATAGGGAATAATGGAAATAATATATTAGGTTGGGACCCATTAAATGGAAAAAGTTTTATAGAGCTCAAAGGACATAGTGATTCTGTACTTTCTTTATCAATAAGCTATAATAATCAATATTTAGCATCAGCATCAAAAGATTGTAGCGTGAAAATTTGGAATTTACATGAAAGAAATGAAAAATTCACCCTTAAAGGACATGAATCATGGGTTACTTGTATAGTTTCAGGCAAAAAAACTGATATTACTATCTCTGGATCAGAAGATAAAACAATAAGAATATGGAATTGTATAAATGGAAAAGAAGAAGCTGTTCTTAAAGGGCATGCTGGAGAAATATATGTCCTTTCTTTGAATTCTAATGATACAATGCTAATCAGTGGTTCGCAAGATAGAACTGCTAAGGTTTGGGATTTGAAAAGTAAAACTGTTTTGTATAACTACACAGGGCATTCAATGTATGCAACATGTTGTGGTTTTGTGCTTGACGATGCTTATGCTTATAGCGCTTCTTATCAAGATATAGCCCTTCACAATTTATCATCATTTAAACTAGAAATAATCCTAGTCGGTCATACAAATTATGTTTTCGCTGTATCATACAATCATTTAACCAAATCTTTAATATCAGTAAGCCTTGATAAAACCTTAAAAATATGGAATATAAACGATTCTATTGTCAGAGCTACTCTTAAAGGACATACATCATATGTTAGTTGTATTGATATATCAAATGATTCAAAATATATAGTCAGTGGATCATGGGATAATAATTTGATTATTTGGAATATAAAAACAAAGACTATAAAAAATGTTTTAAAAGGACATACATATTATGTAAGCTGTGTAGGAATATCAAAAGATGTTAAAAAAATTATAAGTGCTTCTTGGGATTGTACATTGAGGATATGGGATTTCGAAAGTGGGACTAATTTACATATTTTGAGTGGGCATGAAAAAGCTATATTTTTACTGAAATTGACTAGTGATTTTAGATATGCTATAACATCGTCTAGTGATTATAAAATCAAATGCTGGAGTCTTAGAAAGTGTAAAGAAAAATTCTCTGTCAGCCATACACAAATAGCTCTACAAATATCCTTGACTCTAGATGAAAAATATATCGTCAGTAACTCTTTAGATGGTTATGCTCATATAATAAACATAAAAGCTAAAAAACCAGAACATACTATAGAACTTGATAAACAAATCTTCAGACATGCTCTTTCTTATGACAATTCCCTTCTTTGCCTAGCTCCAAATAGTTACGAATTAGAACTTTACAATACATTTAATTTAAAAAAACTCGGGACAATCACATATTCAGAAAAACCAATATACAAAATCCTTATGAATAAAAACCAAACATATCTAGTCGGATATTCAAATACTAATTATATTTATGTATGGGATATTAATACAAAAGTTGAATACTGTAGTTTTGATTGTGGAAGCGAATTAAAAAGTATGATTTTTGCCCCAGATGATAATTTTATAATTTCTGGGTGTAAAGATGGAAGTTTGAAGATTTGGAATATTACAGAAAAATCTTTAGAAGTTAATATTTTGTCCCATACGGCCGATGTTGAGTGTTTGGAGCTGACTAAATGTTCCAGATATTTGATAAGTGGTTCACGTGATTTTAGTATTAAAATATGGAAATTTAGGGATTTGTATAAAGTGATTACGCATGGAGATGCTGAAATGGATATTTCTTGTTTAGATCTATCAATGTCTAGTGAAATAAGTTCACTTAAAAATAGCTCAGACTCTGCTAAATATAAAACACTTTCTATGAGGAAAATGTACCCAGCTTTATTGTTTAATGGGTTCTGTCAGAGACTAACAAAAAAACTCCAACCAGAATTTCATGACTGTTTTATTTTCCTTCCCGGTACCATAAACCTCCTTCATATATACAGTCATCTCGGGCTTTATTCCCAACTGTCCACCGCTTTATCATTAAACTGCACTATCCGCAAAGATGCATTTGGTAATTCTCCTCTCTATTATGCAATAAAAAAAGATTCACCAAAATGCATTGACACAATTCTCGAGCATATTATCTCTTTAAGTCATGATGAATCTAAATATAACACATATATTAGGTATAATTATGCCTTAAGAGATGATCTAATAAACATAATCCAATTACCATCTTTAGTAGTTTCATCATATCTAGAATCTATATTCACAGTATGTAAATGTAAAGATTTACCAAATAGCTTAAAAACTTTCTCACCTCCAATATTCATAACAACATCCCATACAAAAATCTACCTAAGTACATTTGAAAAAACAATAAAACCTACCAAAAACCACATCAGAGAAAGTTCTGTTGAATTCAGAACAACACCTATAGAATTCAATATGACAAACGGTTCAAAAGATTTACACAATTTCTTCATAGCCTTAAGGAACTCAGAAAACCAGAAAATTTTCTCAACAAAAATCATTAAAACAATTATCGACAATAAATTTCAAGAAAATAAAAACATTATTTTAATCACCACTTGGGTCATGTGGATTATGCTTGGGGTTATGATATGTTGTATTACTGAATATAAAAAAACTAAATGGATAAATGCTATGTTTTTAGGTATAAATATTATGTTAATATGTAGAGAAGTTCTTGAATCTATTCATGAAGGTATTTTAAGTTACTTTTTATATTGGGAAAATTATTTGGATATAATTAGTATTATTATAAGTATTTCGTGGATATTTTTGAATTGGTTAGATTATGATTTACAATTATTAACTTGGGTAATGATTGGGTTGAATTTTATTAAAGGACTTACTGGATTTAGAGCATTTGATAACACGAGATATTATGTGAGGTTATTGGTTAGGGCGATTAATGACTCGTATTCATTTTTGTTTATTTTTGTTTATACGACACTAGCTTTTGGGTCTTTGAATTCAGTAACATCGTCGTCGACATTGTTTTCGATGTTGTGGAAGGTTCCTTATGAACTTAGTTTAGGACAATTTGCTTCACCAGAAGACTTTTCTATAGAATATATGTATTTTTTACTTGCATCATCAGTAAATATTATCATGATGCTTAATTTACTTATTTCGATACTTGGGGATTCTTTTGATAGGTTTCAGATCGAAGCTGAAGAAATCGATTATATAGAAAAACTTAAGCTGTTAATGGATCATCAATGCTTTTATATTATTTTAAAGAAAAAAGAACAGAAAGGATATTTACAATTATGTGACCTTGATGG
Source organism: Stentor coeruleus (assembly GCA_001970955.1). Classification (NCBI taxonomy): domain Eukaryota; phylum Ciliophora; class Heterotrichea; order Heterotrichida; family Stentoridae; genus Stentor; species Stentor coeruleus. The sequence continues at coordinate 28,100 of MPUH01000341.1, read as the reverse complement.
ACATGCAGGAAGTTTAGAAAAATGGAATGGGAAAATTAAAGAAATTGAGATGAAAATCGATTATAATGGAAGGATGATGGAAAAAAGGTTGAAAAGTATAGAGTCTGTGCAGGAAAGGACTATGAAAATGTGTGAAGCGATAGAAAGAAGAATGCAAAGGATTGAAGAAAAAATCGGAACGGATTGGAAAGATTAGTAAAACTAAGTTTAGTATAGGATATTTTATTCATATCATTCCTATATAAATTTATAATATTATATATACAAACCATATTAAATTTCAAAAATCTATAATTTTCATAGCTTTTCATATACAGTATATCTTTAATCGTCATAAAAAGTGCATATATTTATACTTAAAATCCTAAAAAAAAAAACCATTTAAATTGCATATAATCCATAATCCACAATAAAAGCCAACCTTGAATCCTCATTTAATTTACACCTTCAAACCATAAATCCAAATATAACTTTTTTTCCCTTTCTCCTAATACTCAAGCCATATTCCATATTTTATCTATAAACCTTTTTTCTATTAAAAAAATCAAAAATTCTCCATCACATTTCCCTAAGACATCTCTTCCCTTACCACCAAAATCTTCATACTTAAAAACTGTATATCTCTCATTTTAACAACTAAAATCTTACAAGCATATTTTATATCTAAAAATGTCCTATTCAAATTCGAGTTTCGCTATCATCGCAGACAAAGTCTTCACAGGACTAAAAACCTTACAAAGGTCTTTGGTTTTTATAGAAAACAGTCTTATAATCGAAATCATAGAACTACCTCAAAGCCTAACAGTAAACCTCATTTAGATAAATGAAATTAAAAACCTCTATGCTAATTGGAATATCATTTACATTCCAGACACTTATATGATACCTGGGATTACAGATCTTAACATAAGAGCAACATTTGAATGTGAAGAATGTTTATCAATCGCAGCTTATATGGGAGGAATCACTCAAGGATATGTTGAAGTAACTACATTCACTGTCTTTACAAAGAAAAATTTACGTCCACTTCAAGTCATCTCCCATCATGATGAACTTTATTCAGGGACTGATATTGTAAAAATTTATTTATCGCAACCAGATTGTTATACTCCACATACAGAAGATGTAGCTGAGATTATAACTGAAGCTAACGAATTAGGTCGAAGTGTTGTTATAGATTGTTCAATAAATGATCCAAGACTTTTAGCGATGGCTTCACCATTTAGAACTGAACCAGAACTTAAAAGACTAGAAGGCAAAGTTACGAATTTAAAAATTTTTGCCTCAGCAATTGAAGTTAACGTTATTGAAACAAGTAGCAATTCAAGTGAAGATGAAAAAATACTAGAAAATACTGTAGATTCTATAGAAAACCCACTTATTGAAGCTGAATTACGGACATATAAAGCTTCAGGGAAAACTGTATTCAATGAAAAAGAACAAAGTCGATGTAGAAGACCTCAAGCACTTGTCATACCAATTATCCGTCAAGAAACTGGATATGATAATTATTTACATAACATCCCAAGGTCTTGGGAATTAAGAGGAGTTAAACTTGTATTAGAAACTGTTGCTGGACCAATGACCCCGCCACCTAATCGATCAAGAGAAAAAAGTTTTGTTGATTGTTCACAGATACATTTTAGTAATATTGCTTGTGCGGAAACTGTAGAATATCTTTGGGATCATGCAGGTAGATTACCTTGTGTTACTTGGGAAACAAGTCCGAATTATTTGTTGTTTAATGAAAATCATTTAACTTCAGCTTTGACTAATTTAAAAACATATCCACCTATAAGAGATAAAAGAAATCAAGAAAGTTTATGTAAGCTTTATTTGGATAAAAAAATTCATTGTATTGGATCACATCATACTTTAGTTAAACCAGAATTTAAGGTTAAAGAATTTGCTAGAGCGGTACCTGGGATTTGTAATTTAGGATATGGGATTTGTACAGTTTGGACACTTTTACCTAATAAGGATGATAATGATGTTGAACATCTTGTTATGACAATGTGTGGCAATCCGGGTAGAATTGCCAAAATTGACTGGGAAATTAAGGTGGGAAATATGGCAACGTTTGTGTTGTGGAACCCATTTGTGGAAAGGAAGGCTTGTATATATCAGCAGAGCCCGTATAAAGATAGGAAACTTTTTGGAGAGGTTATAAAGGTTTTTGTTGGAGGAGAAAATGTATATACTGTAGATAATATGTAGATTTTTATAGATGGGATTGATAAATTGTAGTTTTCTGTTGGTCGATTAATTTTTTGAGATTTAGGTTTGTGTGAGAATTAGGGTATTGCGAGATTTATTGGAAATAATAATAAAGTTATAAGGACATATTATTTATAGTTAAGAAAAGATCTTGAAGAATCTCTACTCATAGTCGATCTGTTTTTAAAAGACCCTGAATCATCAGAACTTCGCCTAGAACTTTTACCACTATTCATCTTAATTATATTTTCAGGACTTTGCTTTTCAGCATTTTTTTTTCTTTTTTCCTCGAAAATTTTTTTCCTGCAATTAACCACAGCTTCATATCCTTTGATTTTATCAGTACTTTTGACAACAATATTACTTTGTATTGTTGTAAAATTAGCATTTTTCTTCAAGCAACTCTTTTGATTTATCAATTCTAATGCTTGTTTTTCCAGTTCCCTCTTCATCCTTTCAAGCCTCTCAACAAAAATTTTCATTTTATTTAATGCAGTCAAACATGCTTGTTTCCTACTTTCTAAATTTACTTCTCTCATCCTCATACCATTGAAAATCACATTCCATATAATATCATAAACAATTCCTTTAGCAATAACTTCTGCAACAATCATCTCAGAAGCTTTTTTTAATATATCAACTTCTCTTCGTTTATTAGCTTCATTTCTTGTGCTGTTTCTAACTTTTCCTTCAAGGTTTTTCAAATAGGCTTCTTTTTCTTTTAATTTACTTAGTTTTTTCTCAATTTCCTGCTTTTTTACCTCGCAAGTAGTTAGCTTTTTATTGTTTCTGAGTACTTTTTTCTTATTCATCGGTGATAAGGGTTTATTAAATTCAGTAATTTTTGATATTCTATTAATACTCCCTGATGTGCTTCTTGTGATTTGATTTTGTCTTTGCTTTTTGATGATATTTGCATAGGATTTTGCACCTGTCAATTCTAAAGACCCTCGGCTTTGATGGTCATTTTCTTTTAGTCCTGCAATTCTTTGAGCTCTTAGGGATATTGTCCTTAAACTTCTACACATATCAGCTTGAAGACACTCATTACTTTTCTTCCTTTTCTCCAAACTCATATTTACAATCAAAGTATTATAAAACCTTGCATTTTCGGTAGAGTATATTCTAAAATCTAATAAAAATATAGGTTTTAGGTAGAGTATGTTTAAAAATATTGTATTTTAGGGTAAGTTATGCTTAAAAACTTGTAATTTTGCTTAATGCTTTTAAAAATACAATAAAAACCGAGTATTTTTGGTGGAAAGTAAGCAAAAATCATGCTTTATACTAAAAAAAATCGAAATTCCAAAGTTTTTCCCTTTTTGAACAAAATCTAACCAAAACATCATATACATTTTATAATATAATAAATATGAATGCAAAGGCTTTATCACTAGTTCTTGCGAACCCTGAAATCTCCACCTTTTTAGCCCATTACCCAATAAGCGAAAGAGCGGAAGTAATAAAACTCACAATCCTCCACAGTATTTATAGTTTAAAATCAAGCTACCAGTCACATCCAAGCTTTGGCCAGTTAAAAGAAATATTGACGAATGCCGGCAAAATACAGTCATTAGAAAGCGTAGTCATTCAAATGAAAGAAAAATTAGAAGGAATTAAAAGAGAAATTGGAACACTTGAATATTCTCTAAATAAAAACCCTCCTGAAGAAATCCCATATAAAGATCATAAAGGTAAAATCCTAGATTTCCGTCCTTCATTATATGAGAAAATTAAAGAGCCTCAGCCAAAATCTTTTTATAGATCAAGATCAGCACCTCATATAACTAAAGCACCAAGTGACTGGCGACAAGGAGATCCTGCAGTGTTTAGAAATCGATTTGCCGAGATTTCCCCATTAAGAGAAAAAACTTATAAAGAGTTTATAACACCTAGTGACATAGTACAAAGTGCAACACATAGGCCAAATGAAGAAGATAATATTGTTATTTACCCTGAATGGTGGAAAGCTTTATCTGAGCTTGATGTAAAACCAGCTCGGTTAACTGCAAAAGTAACTCAGCATGTACCTCCAAAACCTACATTGAAACAGGAACGTAGACAATGGCCTGAATATCAACAGGAACCAAAAACTATAATAGAAGAACAAGTAAGAACATTACCTCCAAGACAAAAACCTCAACCAACAGTGAAATTCTCCCCAAAGACTAGTGAAAAGTCTATTGAAGCACAACTTGAAAGTGCAGAGTCTTTAAATAATGAAGCAAAGGTGCATTTTAATCATAAAAAATACTCAGGTTGGGTTGGAGATTTTACTAAAGCTGTTAAAACACCGAAAAGTAGGACTTCAAATAGTATAAGCAAAGAAATCTCATATGCGGAATCTTCAAAAAAAGACCATTCGTCAGGATATACAAGCAGTTCGATGACTAATTACGTACCCAGCAGCGAAATGAGACAGTTTTATCAAGGGGAGTTTAATAGGTTCCTTGAATCGAAAAATGGTGAAAGCTATGCTAGTGGACGGCTAAGAAGTCCATATCATAACAGTTTAAGTTCTGAAGACCATAAAGGGAGTTTCGAATAATTAATTCTCCAATACAAAGCTTTATTTTAGTTTTTTATACATTATCAATTGTTGCAAAAATTATTTTCATCTTTACTGAAACTTTCAGTTTTTAAGCTTTTTATATATTTTTTCTGATCTAAAAGGCCGATTACAAAATTCTTTTTATTCTTTAAATATTTTAAAATCCTTCTCCAATATCATAAATTGTCTTTGATTTCTAATGGTTAACTCAGTATATAAAGATATAATAAATGGAATCAATTTGTGAATCATCGTCCTGTTATGGTTCAATCCAGTCATTAGAAAACAAAGATCTCAATGAAGTATCTTCATATAAATCAGTTAGCATTACAAATGTTGACAGTATATGCTTAAGTCAAATTTCTACAACGACATCTCATAATACGCACTATAAAAAATCAAGACTTTCTAGCGATGCTTCAGGTATTGGTTGTTCTTGTCAAGTATTTTAATAATAAATAATCTAAAATCCTCTGTTTGAAAATAAATCGTATTAGGAGATTTTTATGTAAGTGAATTTGGTTTATGTAGTTATTAGTATATTTATTCTTAGGAACTATCTTCAAGCTTTGTAAACGACGACATGGGCTTTTCTACGTTTTCAGACCTTGATGAATGGTTTTTTTTCCATAGACAATAGCCGAGGATACCGATAACTACAATGAAAAACCCAAATGTAAAAATAAGTTCGAGTTTCACTAGGACTTTTGCCAGGTTGTCTCCCATTAATTTATAAATCAATAGAATTATTATTAAATGGAAGCTTTAAGCAGCGGAAGGTCTTCCACATCTTCAGCTAATATTTCGCATGACAATATTGTTATAGTTAGCAACTTACTCAGAAACTCGTCACAGTATAAAACAAGTCAATCATTAACATCAGTAGTCAACACCCCAGATAGTTCTCTTTTTGACTATGTTTATGATTACATTTACAATTCTTTGAATTTCGGAGTGGAACCTAGCGCAATTTTACAGGATATCAACCCTGAAGACTTCAATCCGTATTTGTATAAAATTTCCCAGTATCTAAAAGATAAAACGCCTCAAGTAAGAAAAAACTTTACCAGTGAATTCACATTAGAAAAATGCTTAGCTGAAATCCCATCAATATTTTTCAAAGAAGACTTTCAAATTGAAGACTTCCTCGATGAAAGTGCTATAAAACAACAAGAAATGATATCGATTTACCTTGATCTTACTGATATGAGTATTTTCAACAAAATTTCAATTAAATGGGAAGACATAATGACAACCGCATATGGTTTAGAAACTTTAAGTCTTGATATCGATACAATACTTAAAGGTATTCAAACAATATCCCAAAACACAAAACTAATGCAATCAGAGCTTATCCAAAAGTACTTAAAAATCATAAAACTAAATCGCCGATTAGGGAATATGCAAAAAGTAGAAAAAAAACTTAAACTTATTAGCACAATAAAAGATGTTCAGCCAAAAATGAATGAACTTATTAATCAAGGCCATTACACATCAGTAACTCAATTATTAGCCAAAACTCAAGAAACATTTAAATCTGAACTTAAAGGGATAAAATGCTTAAAAGACTATAGTCTAAGTTTAGAAAAAACAAAAAATAACCTTTCAAGCCAGCTTGATCAAGAATTTTCTATTTCAGCATATCAATTTGTAGTCCTCAACACTTTTTCCCATTCAGAAAAACTTGTTAAACTACTAAAAACTAATGGTTCATTAGATATGGCTTATAAAATCTTCCCTAAAGAAACAAGTTATGAAAGAATGAATGAACTTATAAGAAATAAAATAAATACACAAACTTTACAACCAAGTTTACAAGATATGAAAAAAACAATATCTAAAGAAATACAAGAACAGGTTAAAAAACTTATGGGATTATTAGGAGTACATAAGACTGATGAGAATTCTAAATGGGTGAATATTAGTCATCCACATTTTATTATAGTTTTTCAGTCTTTATTAGCGATTTTTAATTCGATTTTCCAGAAGTTTGTTACCCTTGGGACATTGATTTTGAGGGAATTTTGTAATGAAAGTACGTCTTATGGTGAGTTGAAGAAACAATTATCAAATACAGTTTCGAAAGTAATTGTCGTTGAGTTGAGTGAGATTGAAACATCATTGTTGGAGATATTTTTTAAAAAGGTTGGGAAGATTGTCAATGCGAGGGAGACGATTTTGATAACTAGTGGTACGCAGGAACTAAAAGAAATATATGAGTTGAGTGAAAAAGCTTCAACAATATCCCGTAACTTACTTCCACAACAGAATAACCCTATAACTCAATCAGTGGTTTCTATAGAAAAAAAGTTTTTATCCGCATTCCATGAAAGAAAACTCAGCGAGCTTGAAAATATTCTCAACAACGAGCCTTGGATTAAAAGCGAAGTCCCTGAAGAAATGATCAAATATATAATGGACCGAAGAGGTGAAGCATCAAAAATCGCAGGAATCAAACTTGAAAACCCTGACATAACCGCAACAGGGTCTCTTCTCATGTTTTACAAAATCCTCTACGAATACGTAAAAATCGGTGAAGAACTTCAAATCCCTGTCGAATGTGCCTCAAGATTACTAGAAATCCTAAAATTCTATAATCGTAAAACTTATGAACTTATAATCGAAGCTAAAGCTGTCCCACAAAAACTCCCAAGAGTAACTTCAAAACATTTAGCTTTATCAGTCCAAGGTTTAACTTTTATCTTACAAGAATTTTATTATATAGAAAATAGACTTCAAACTAAAGTTAAAGAATTCGCTATGGTTTTACAAGGTGAAATGACTAATACAAAACAAGATTATACAAGTCATTTAAAAGCTATAAATGATAAACTGTGTCAGATTATCATATTAAGAGTTGATGAGCATTGTAAAAGTGCAATAACAGAAGCTAAATGGGATACTATGATTTCTCCAAGTCAAATTGATAAAGATTATTATGTTAAACAAATTACTACTGATTTAGCATCAATGCATAGTATTTTACTTATGGTACTTAATAATAATCAACTTTTAGAAGTTTTTAGTACTATACTTCAGTCATTATCGGATAATCTTATTGAATTATATTCGAAAATTAAGATTGATGGATATATACCGGCACAGAGGATAAAAAATGATATACAGCAATTGTTGATAACGTTAAGGGAAAAATTCTCACAGGTGTTACTTGAACCACTTGAGGATTTAGATGATAGGCTCCAGAAGTTTATATTGGATAGATGTGAATGTTTTTTGAAAGTTTAATGGGAATAGGTTTAATAGATTTATATAATAGGATGAAGATATGGGTTTTATATATAGTTTTTTTTATAGGAATAGGATTTGTTGTATATGGTTTATGAGATGATTTTTTTTAAGAAGTATAAAAATTTTAGAGAAAATATCGGTTTTGGAAATGGTCGAAAATAAAAAATTTGGAATGAAGGAGTGAATTAGTAAGTATTGGATAAAGAGAAGATTAATTTTAATATTTAAATTTATACCTAGGAGATTTTTTTCTTGAAATTGCTTCTGATTCCAATTCTATAACAAAATTTTCTAAAAATATTTTAAAAAATTCGATTATCTTCCTCATTTTATCAAACTTGAATTGACTTTATGTTCAAGGCAAATAATATATATTTAACTAGGTTTTGCGAATCATTTGGTAGCTTGAATTTATTGATGTCCTGTTTATTTTTTTAATATAAGTTATGCAATATTGAGATATTACTATTTTTTTAGCTCATTTATCAGAATAGCATGAAAATCATCTTTTAGAATATAAATTTAATTGGCTATTTTTATGTTAAAAACTTAGGAAATTCTAAATAGTGATTTCATTTTATATTCAGAATTTAGACGTTTTTTTTAAGTCAAAAGACACAAAATGCTTCGATCATCCACAATTTTTTAGGATAAATAGGGATTTAGAAGTTGGAATATTTTATAATATTTTTATACTTTAATCAGATTTTACTTGATGCTTCATTAAATAATAAATTCATTGATAGAGAAAATCTTTAATCTGATTAAATATTTGAGAATTACAGCATTCAATTTAGAAAATACATTATTATGCATTTTTTACTACATGAAGCTGCTTGTTGAATGCTTTAAAATATCAATTTGGCTTTATGAATTAAAATATATATTCATAAAATAGGTTTTAAAACTATATAAGGAGTAAAATGCGTATTTTACAGGTAAGCTAGGCTTAATAATATCCAAAAATTTATTGGTGCAAATGAGTTAGTAAGCTTTATAGACTTTTTTATATATATGCTATGAAGTATTATTCATTATTAAATTGCTTGCACATAATTTTCAAAAAAGTCAAATGTAAAAATCTGTTAAAAAAATTTTGTATATAGCCAAGTATTTCTATAATGTGTTGAATTAAATCAGTCTCATTGTATTATGTAGAGTTTATTTTTTTGGTAAAAACTTTTTGTGGCTTAATGCAGAGTTTTAGGGTAAAATAATCAAAATTATAAATTTTGATATAAATAATGTTAGTAGAATTCAAGTTGGATTTGCTTTTAATATTGGTTAGAGTGTGATATGGTTGGGATGTAATAAAGTTTGTAGTAGGACTATTGAAGTAGTAGTTTAAAGCTTTTTCTCAAAGATACTTTGAAAAAAAATTGAAATTTATTTTAACGACATAGCCATTTTATATCGCAGTCAAAAAACTTAAGAGTATACAACTGTTTTATAGATAGTTTGTGAATACTCTTTAAAAAAGTAGTTTATAAGCATTCTCCACAAACCCTCATTCTATCTTCAAACATCCACGTATTTTCCTTCAAACTTCTGCTTTTCTCTATCAATCATCATTCTAATAGCATCTTATCATCATAAAGCCCTTATAAACCTTATCCAAATCATAAATTAGTATAAAATATGAATCTAATTCATTCTTATAGCATATCAAAGAACACCTGAAATGCAATTAGACCTTGATGACAAAAAATAATCTCAAGTAATATGAATACAATCTAATTTACCCTAATGAAAAATGTCGAGAAAGCTGTAATGTTTTGCAAGAGGATTGATGAAGAAGAAATTGGGTCCTATTATGATAGAACGCAGCTTTTTAATATGACTTATTCCTTGAAAATACTTAGGTTTATGTCTGAAGAGCTTAAAAAATCAAGTTTACAACTACTTAAATAGTAATTCTATGCCCATCAAATATATGAAAAAACATGTTTCAAATACAGAAATCTAATTTTTGCTTACGACATTGAATGAACTAGATGAAGAAAAGCTTAGAAACCCCCAGAATTGTCATGGTAAAAGTATAAGTTTATCAATTTCTTTGTTTGTAAAATAGGCTTATATATGTAAATCCTATATATGAATATTTAACTATTATTTTTTAATTCCTCATTTTTTCATATAACTTGTAAGCAAAAATAATCGATTTTCAATCTTTTCGCTTTCTGGTCTTTGTCTTTAGCTCTATAACCCCGCTTAATTAATAAAAATTCTGTTTTTTTAGTTAGAAAAAGAATTTTGTATAAATTTTTATGAAAATATACTAGTTTTTGAATTTAAAACCTGGGCAAAAGAATTTTTTCATCAATTTATTTTGATTAATAAGAAAACTTATTGAATAGGATCTTGATTATTATAAAATATACTTGATGTGATTGTTAGATGGAAATTGAAATTTTGCTATAAATTACTTTCTTCATAAAAAGATCATGATTTTATTATTCAAAAATATACTTAGTTGTATAATTTAAATGAAAAATATCTATGAAATTGCATTGGTTATAATAATTTAATTTTTTTTCTAACTTTAGGTCTTTGCTGCTAACAGTCAAGTCTTTCTAGTTGTTCATATATATATTTATCTATTTTTAGTTCAAAAATATTTTGCTAATAACTCAAGCATAACTTGTATATTTTATATCATATCTAGCTTAATACTTATTCGTTCTTATATAATGGCTTATAATATAATTTAAAACTTTATTTCAATGGCGTCTCATATAATAATTAATAAAGTCTTTTGCCTCTCTAAAACCAAAAGATGCATTAAAATCCTAGTCGTACTCCTCCCAATACTTTAAAGCAGACAGCATTCTTGATAATATTACCGAAAAAGAGTCAAACACAAGAAATAAAAAAAACAAATTCTTTACATTTTCCAATCAAAGGCTTAATCTAGTTCATCTAAAGCGCTTTCATTATTGAAAAGTTTTTATCTTTCTATATACTTACTAAAGTCTTTAATAAAATATTATCAAAATTAACCTATACCATATTATAATTTCCATAATATAAAATAGTTTCATTCCTTAGTATCAGCACAAGCTTCTTTAAACTTTTCCTCCTTTAATAACCGAACTAAAATAGTTTCCATTATTAGAAATCAACTTATTTATGGTTTATAATAAAAAATCTGATGGAAGTTGAATCCTTTCAAAACCAAAGAAAATTTTTATTGAAACCAATACACCCAAGAGTCGCTAAAATTCTTATGGATTTAAAGTCGCCAAGTCCATGTCGTGTTGTTCGTGATGCTTTACAGCCGATTACTGGAAGCTTATCTGACAGACCTTTATATTCCCCTACATTAAATGCCGATATTTTGCCTAAAAAAACGGAAAAGAAGGTAGTAACTTTAAATTTGAATCTAAATCAAATAAAAAATCGTAGAACAAACTTACTAAAGAACTAGTAAAAAAAACGTAAACTACATTAAACATTAATCGAATTACATAATCTTTAGTCACAATTATCCTAAAATATCATCAATATCCCCATAAAAATCTTTAATCTCCAAGCTTTAATAATTCATATTTATATAAACAAAAACCAATTCAATAACAAATAAAAACTGTGCTTTATCTGAATTTTTATACTAAAAATATAGTATTTATAACTGATTTATAATGGAAATAGTTCCAACTTTTCTCCGTAGTATTGAAGTAAGATATCGTGGACAAAGACTTTCTGGGCAATCCTTGGTAAAAACTTTCGAGCATGTTATGCAAGAAAAACACGAATTAGAAGCTGCACATAAAATAATTGTCCAAAGAGGGCCGAACCCGATTTTAAGCAGAAGTGCCCATAAAAGTTCACAACCTCATTGTCGGAACAAAGAGATGGTTACAAAAAAAATCCATCAAATAAACTGCCCTATTTTACCAAGGAAGTCCCAAGCTGTAAACTTTGAAATTCGGGAAAAAATATTAGAAGACAATACAATCCTCACTGATAACAGCAGGTTAAATATTAGTATGGCTAAAATTCATATAGGCAAAAATGATAGAAATCAAAACAGTTGTTTAGAGTGTTCTGAAGAGATTTTAGGGAAAAACAGAAGTACTTGTTCGTCTACGAAAATGATAAATTTTAGTTGCAAAAATTCAAGTGTTGTTCTTAGGTCAAATTTGAAAAATTTACACAGCAAACAAAATGCTAGGAGTCTAAGCCCACAAGTCAAAAGATTTAGAGAAGTATTGGAAGGACCATTGATTAAAGAACAGTCAAAATTTTCTATAATGCTTAAAGCTTCTCCAAGGGTTAATATATCGGTGCAAAGGAAAAAAAATGATTGTAGGGCTAAATGTAAAAGTAGGCAGTGATTGTGATATATAAAGAATTGTTGTTTATGAGAAATTTTGGGGTTTTGAGATAGCTAGGTATGGGAGTTTTAAGATAAGGTTTTAATTATGTGATCAGAGATTTTTTTGGTATTTTAATATTGGTTTTTTAATATTATATTATCTGTAGCAGTTTATTAATTTGATTTTTGATAATATTTTTTCACTATGAAATTGTATAGATTAAGATTTATTATATAATTTGTTTATAAAATGAAATATAGTTTTAACATGATTTCAGTTATTATGATATTAAATCTCATAATGTTTTCTCATAATAAGAACTATTTATTCTCTTATTAGTTTATATCTTAAAAATAATCTTATACTATAAAAAAAAAAGTATCAAACTGAAAAATCCATTTTAGTACCTTTATGAATGCATAATCAGCATATCTTAACGAAAAAAAAATATTGAAAGAACTTTTCTAAGTTATCTAAACTAATCTACTGCCTGAGTATCTGAGAAACAGCAAGATCTAAATCTCCATTAGCTTCTTTCAGGGCGATTTTCGCTTTCTCAACCCCAAAGCCCATATTTGCTAGTTTCCTAACCTTCTCATCATTCACACATTTCACATAAGCCTTGATTTTTCCAAACACCTTATTTCCAGTATCTAAATGCCATGCTCCTTTGCATTCCCCTTCAACTAAAGGTAACCTTGTAATAACTTCAACTAAAGTAATTTCCCCAGGTTCAACTTTTCTTAAAACCACATCTTCACATACAAAGTTCCCTTTATGCATAACAAGTTTAGTTCCTTCAGGCCATACCATTTTTCCTTTGTTTTTGATTTCCCATGTAAATTTCATATATCCACCAGGGACTACAGCAGGATAACTAGGGAATTTCTGGCTTTTAACTTTTACTCTGTATTTTTTCTTAATGATTTCTTTGATCGGCCCAGCAAGGAATTCTTTCATGTTACCAAATCTAAAAGGATGAGGTCCAAATGATTGACCACCGAATGGTCCACACATAGGTGCTGCACCAGTTTTCATAGGAACTCTAATCTTAACAAGTGGATGCATATGATTTGAAGTATCTTCACAGCTTTGGCAAAGATCGAAATCATGACAAACTGTGCATTTATATCTAATCCCTATAATTGGCCCAACATTACATTCGTCACATATAATATTCTGATGAACAACTGGTTCAAAATTATCCTGGGTTTTAGCTTTTGGTAGAGCCTTTGGGGATATTTTAGGTTTTTTAGTTTTTGGTTCCTTTTTTGCCTTAGGTTTTTTCTGATCTTTTTTGTTTTTTACTTCAACACTTGGGACTTTTTCTTCCTCTTTGACTTCCTGTTTTTTCTCAACAATGGGAGTTTCTACAATTGGCTGAGGCTTTTCGGTTATACTATCAAAGCTTTGTACACTACTATTAGAATCAACTAACACAACTTCAGGGTTTGATACATTATCAGTACAGATGTTTTGGATAATACTTTGACGTAATGATTGAATACGATCATAGATGCTATCTTCAGATTTTTCTTTAAGAGTAAGCTTCAAACTTGGTTTTCCTTTGTTTTTGTTTATTAAATCCTTGAGTTCTGCATCTGTTGTAACTGAGATAAAGTCTCCTTCATCATCTTGATAAGTAATTTGTAGGTTTTCACGTGAGAAAAGACTTGATATAATAGAACGGAGTTCGGATAGAGTTTCAGGCGATTTCGAAATTTTTCTGAGCTCGTTGCCCAGCTGTAGCTTTAAACTTAAACTTGAGTTCAGACTCATTAGTCGTTGAACAAATATTATAAGACATTTTTTTATGGGTATTTATAGACAATACTATCTGACCGGGTCTGATCAAAATAATATTGGGGATTAGAAGGATTTAAGGGAAGAACAGGGAGGTTAAAATGGAAACTGGGTTTTGGTATTATATGGAAAATGCGTAAAATAAGATAGGATATAGGGATAAAAGCTTTGGAAAGGTTTTTAAATGAACTTTATTGGAATAAATGAAGAAGATTTTTTGAAAGGATGGAGAGGGAGTAGTGGAATTTTTGAAGGTTTAAGATTGGAAATAGGATTTAAGAGGTTAGGTTGTGTGAAAATTTGAATTATCGATTATGATATGATAGGAAATTAAAGGATTTAGGGTTTAGGAAATTATTAGATTGTGATAGGTGGCTTAATATGAAGAGAGGAGGTTTTTGAATGGAAATTAGAGTAGGTTTATAAAATGATTTTATTATTAGAGTGTAGTGTTTATTGAGGTGAGTATTATAGATGTGAAATTCACGATGATATATTTTGTTAAGAAGAAATATTATCTTCTAATTAATCAAATATATAATATGGCAGACGAAGGCCAGGCGCCAGATGACGTAATTGCTAATTAGCTAACTTTTACCCATCAAGAACTAGATGAAAAAGCAACAGAAGCTATAGAAGCAGTGTTAGCAAGTAAAATCTATGATGAAAAAGAAGTCTCAAGATGGATTAATGAGATATGCGAAAGGATTATAAAAAGCTTATATGATACAAGAAAACCATTTAAATATATGGTCACTTGTTTGATTATGCAGAAAACTGAAGCAGGATTGTTGACAAGTGGGGCTTGTATGTTTGAAGGAGGAACTGATATGATGCAACAGTTTCTTTGGCCTAAAGAAAAAGCAAAAGACCAGGCGAACAAAACTATGCATGCGGTTGTTACAATTTTTTGTGCCCGGTTTTAAATTATTCTTATTAAAAAGTTCTTTTTAGAAATGATGTAAGAAAATATTATATGTATAAATAAATTATGATACTTTTGGAATATNTGTGCCCGGTTTTAAATTATTCTTATTAAAAAGTTCTTTTTAGAAATGATGTAAGAAAATATTAATTCTTGATACTAAAATGCAAGATTTTTAGAATTCAGTGTGATGAAGTAAATAAAAAATTATGGAGTTGAAAATGCACTTTTGTAGACGAAATGCTATAAATTATCAAGAAAAATAATTCGTTAATAATATGAATTGTAAAATGGAACCTGAAGAAAGAAGTGCAATGCTATCTCATAAATCAGGACAAAGTAAAAGCTTGCAACGTTTAACCGCAAAAAGCACCCAAGAAAAATTATCAGAAAACCGTAAAAAATTAGCTAAAAAAAATCATCCAGGTATTCGTTCACAAAAGTGCCTAAACAATATAAGATTTGACACCCCTGAAAAAAATCCTTCTCCAAAACCTCGTCGTGAACTTAATAAAAACAAAGTATATCCAAGTGTGCCAATATTAAAAGTTAATACCCCTTTTCCTTCAAAGATTTCTTTAATACCAAAACAACAGATATGTAATTTGATTAAAAATGGGCAAGGTAATAAGTTCAATCCAATGCTTTTAACTCCAGTGTTATTGTGTAGGAAAGGTAAAGAAGATAATAAAAATCAGTCAGATTCAAGAGCACAAAGTCCATATGATATAAAAACATTAGAGGATTTTACAAAACAAGATTTTCATATAGAGTTATATCCTCAAGAACTAGAAAAAAATACAAATTCAGAAGAAAAATCTGAAAAACTAATAGAAAGCAGAAACTATGACAAAAACCAACTTTATTTCTACAATAATTTTACCCAGTCCTCATTTGGAGGTGAAGAAGAAGAGCCTGTATTTCTAAGTGAAAGACAAAGTAATGACTGTGAAAGCAACCAAAGTTTAAAATTCGACAAACATAAAGAAAACTTTGGCTTAAACAGTGATTTTTTTGACAGTATAAAAAGTGTTTCTGTAAACGAACCAGAAAGATTGGAAACAGAGACCCAGACCGAAGATCATATAATTGAAACCATGTTAAAATGTTTAGATGATAATGAAATCAAATTAGCAATCAAATTTATATCTCAAATAGCTAGATTCATCAAAACACTTTAAATTTTATAAAAACAAAAAAAATATTAAAAAAAAAAACACTTAACTAATTATAATTATGGATACTCGTATGCGTGAAAAAATCAGGCTGCCTATAAGATGCTATTTTCTTATAGGAATCATGCTTTTTGTTATGGGAGTTGGGGTTTACTTTTTGATTCAGTCACAAATCGACCCACAGTCTAAAGAGTTTCTTGCTTTGGATACAGCTTTAGTAGCTTGGGTTTGGTCTTATCAGATAATAAAAAATTCATCAGTTTCAGCTATTATTTCTGATTACAATACAATACACTTAGATCATAATACTAGTGAAATCTGGGGCTCAGATGTGGAGAATTTCCCGAAATACTCAGCTTTGTTTTACTCAAGTTATGAGATTTTGATTATAAACAACACTCTTACTGAAGTTGTTTATATGGAAAATCCTATTGAATATAATGTTACTGTGGATATTAAATTTGATATTGAGTATAATGGAACGATAAGAGAAAGTAAAATTGATGATGTTGTTGTGCATAGTAAAATAAGGGAGCCGGTAAATGCTAAAGTGTGTAAAATGAATGGAAGAGGTTATTGGGATATAAAATCAGATTCTTGTTATTGTCATTACAATACTATAAAAATATGCATAGTGGTTAATGACTCATTACATGTAGTTGATTGGTATAAAAATGGATGTGATGGTACAGGATATTATAAGCAAGAAGTCATAAACTGGATAAACAATTCTGCTTATACAAATCTAAGCTACCCAATTTATTTAGAAGTTCGTAGCCAATCTGACCCATTTGTATTTGCATCCTATAATAACCTTATAGAATTTTCTTCAAGTTCTGAAGACTACAAAATAATCGGTGGTGTGCTTTTTGGAGTTTCTATCCTAACCCTCTGCGTACCTATTATATGGATTTACTTTCAGAAACGTAAAATTAAATATTTAGAATTCATCAACGAACAACAACAGCCAAAAAATATTTTCTAACTAATTCTTCAATTAACCTTATAATTCTAAAACAAATCAATAATATTAGATGGAGTATTCTGCATAACAGGAACTGAATTATACCTGCCAATAATCCCAGCGACAATTTTTTGTCCAGCTTGATTACTTGCTGAATTTTGAATTTTTCCTAAATATTCATAAGTTACATCAGCAAAATTTTCATATTCATAAACGAGTTTTTCGATAACACAAAGTGATTTCTATATATAAAGTACAAAGCATCTTTGAGGATTGTCTAATAAAATTATGAGTAATGGGATGACAACTTCAGCTGAGAGGTATTTGCATTTATTAAGAAATTCATGCATATCTTTGTCTGGTGGTCGGGGTCTTACTCCACCAGGAGCTGTTATTTCTTCAATAAGAACTTTTTCATATACTCCAGCTTGTTCGCTAACAGAAATCCCGGTTCTTGAAGGCTGAGGATGAGATTCTCTTGGAGGTTCGACCCTGGGTTCAGTTCTAGGTTGAGTGTATTCTCTTGATGGCTCAGGAGCTTTCATAAATCCTTCGTTACGCCCATAAGTAGGTTTTATTGTTGGGACTTCGTCTTCTCCATCCCATCCACCGCCCGGTCGGCCTGGGGTGTGTTTATAATCTTCGAATTTGGGCTTTTCAGATTCAGGCTCATACCTTCCGGATTGGTAATGGAAGGATGAGTACTGAGGGTTTACTCCAGGAGGAGGATTTTTGGTCCAATTCATATTTATATATGGAATTAGATGATAAAGTATAGGAATATATTAATAAATTAAGGATTAGGATATAAGAAAGAATAAGAAAATGAATTGATATAACAAATATTATTTTATTCATATACACTAATGAATATATAATCTTAATCTATTAAAAATAAATCTAAAACTGATTAAATTATACTACGAACACAATTTATGTTATTTCCATATTAATCACAACCAATATTTGCGTATCTTTCCTATAAAATTTAAACTATACTATTTTCTTATTTGCCCACATTAAGCTAAGATTTGCTTCAAATAAAATGTCATCACCAAGAAACATAAAAATCCAACCCAAAGTAATAGATAAATACGGATTTATTATATCATCTCAGCCCAAAACTGATGATTTGCATCAAGAAAATGCTCGTATAGAAAAGTGGTCGAAAATGTTAGGCGACTGGGATCGATACACAACTTCAAAGGCTGAAAAACTAAAAAAACGTATCCGAAAAGGTATCCCAAGTTGTTTCCGTGGTCGTGCTTGGTATATGCTTTCAGAAGCTGAAGTACTTAAAGAAAACTATCCATCAAACTATTATTCTTCTCTTATAAACTTAGAAGCTCAAAGAAATGTTGAAAACGAAATCACATTAGACCTTACTCGTACTTTTCCAAACCATATAAAATTCCAAGATCCAGAAGGTAGACAATCATTATATCGAGTACTTAGAGCATATGCTATAATGGATCCAGAGGTTAGTTACACCCAAGGTATGAGTTTTATTGTGGCAATGTTTTTGATATTTCTATCAGAAGAAGAAGCATTTTGGCTTCTTGTAACCCTACTTACTCAGTATAATTTTCGTAGTTTTTATATTGAAGAGATGCCAAAAGTTTATGAATGTTTTTATATAGCAAATGGGGTTCTTAGACATAACTTGCCTGACATATACAAAAACTTTAAAAGAAATAATTTATCAATATCGATGTATGCTACACAATGGTTTGTCACAGGTTTTACTAGTAACTTCCCTATTGTAGCTTCAATTCGTATATGGGATTGTTTTTTCAATGAAGGGGCCAAAGTTTTTTATCGTATCTATTTATCTCTTTTACATACTCAGACTAAATCTCTTTCTCATAGTAACTTTGATTTATCAATGGAAATCCTTAGAGAAATCAGCCAAAACCTCAATACAGAAAAGCTCATAAATCAAGCATTTAAATTCTCAATTAGCAGAAAACTTATCTCAAGACTTGAAAATGATTACAAAACCCATCCAAAAAATAAATACATAGATTGGGTTATTGTACAGCACTAATTATTATAATAAATATGGAGTGGGATAAAGTCACTGAGCATATAGAAAATGTGTTCAATACAAGACTTTCACCAATTGAAAATCGACTACAAGCACAGAATTCTGAGATTAAAAAACTCATGGAACTTGCTATTATCCTTTCTGAACATGTTAAAAGTAATGAACAGTCGGAACAGCCAAGACCACAAACAGGAAAAGTTGGAAGTAAACCTTTTCATACTGATAGACCAAGCCATGGAGAAGATTCTAAAAAGAAACTTGAAGTGAAAAAACCTGAGGAGATTAAAGGAAAAAAAGATGAAGACCCTAAAAAAAAGGAAGAAGAGAATAAAAAGAAAGAAGAAGCTAAGAAAAAGAAGGAAGAAGAAGATACGAAGAAAAAAGAAGAGGCGAAGAAAAAGAAAGAAGAAGAAAATAAGAAAAAAGAAGAGGCTTTGGCTAAGAAAAAAGAAGAAGAAAATAAGAAAAAAGAAGAGGAGGCTAAGAAAAAAGAAGAAGAGGCTAAGAAGAAAGAAGAGGTTAAAAAGAAAAAGGATGAAGAAGATATGAAAAAAAAAGATGAAGAGAATAAAAAGAAAGAAGAAGCTAAGAAAAAAAAAGAAGAAGAAGATGCAAAGAAAAAAGAGGAAATGACAAAGAAAAAAGAGGAGGCTAAAAAGAAAAAAGAAGAAGAAGATGTGAAGAAAAAGGAAGAAGCGAAAAAGAAAAAGGAAGAAGAGGCTAAGAAAAAAGAAGAGGAAGCTAAGAAAAAAGAAGAAGATATGAAGAAAAAGGAAGAATCTAAAAAGAAAAAAGAAGAAGAAAAAAAAACTAAAGGTGGAGAGGAAAAGAAAGATGAGGAAGTTAAAAAGCCTAAACCTGAAGATGCTAAAAAAAAAACTGTTGAGGACAAGAAAAAGAAAGAAGAAGATAAAAAACTAAAACCAGGGAAAAAAGAAGAAGACAAAAAAGCTCTAAAAGACCCAAAGAAAAATCCTGAAGATGCAAAAGAAAACCCTGAGGAAAAACCTGCAGCAGAGCAAGTAAAGTCTGAAGACTCCCCTGCTGAAGAACCTCCACAAACTTCTGAGCCTGAAAAATCTGATTCCCCAGCAGAAGAACCTGTAAAATCTGAAGATCCAGAAGAATCAAAAGTTCCAGTCTCAGCCCCAGAAGAAATAAAATCTTCAACACCGTCTATTCAAGGAACATTAAAAGTTGATATTAAAGATATTGAAGAAACCCTAAAAAATCTCACTTCAACCTATTCTCAAGAAGATCTCGTAAAAGAAAAACCTTTCGAGATTTCAGTAGGGGCAAAAAGTGCCCTTAGCCTTCTTAATACTATGGAAGATGATAAATTTTATGTTGGAACCATACCAAGACCAGAAGTAATTTGGACTTTTAGAATACTTATTCAGTTTTCTGGGAAGTCTTTAAGCCCAGATGATCATGCGGCATGGGAAGAAATTTCTGAATTTATTAAAGATATTAGGAATAAAGAGAAACATCAAAAACTTACTGATAAAGTGATTATGGACTTTATTACAAAATTTGATTTCTCTAATGAGAATGTGGATAAAATAGAAGTACTTGTTGGTGGACAGTCACTTGATCCCCAACAGTTTACAGAAATATGTGCAGTTTCTGGGTTGTTGATGTTTACTATTAGAGAAGCTGCGGTTTACTCTGCGGTGATTAAAGGAAAAGTGCCACCTTTCCGCCAATATATTAGACTTATGCATAAGAAAACACTGGTTTAAAGGTAAGTAATTAGAATAAATTATGGTTTAGTTGATATTATATAGATTTAGGAATATAATCCTTATCGAATTAATATAATAAATTAAGTTTTGTTATTGTCAGGAAAATCATTAAACTAATTATTATTTTAGAATTGTTAATAGAGTATAGAGGAAGATAATTAATTATGATTTTGGAATTGTAATGATTTATGTGCTATTTTTTAAATATCGCCAAATTTTATTAGTAAAAATCAAGATTGGTATAATGGTTATGCAATTAGTGTTTCTTGATAATGTAATTCTATGTCTTTTACTTATAAAAGCAAATGATGTTGAGATAAAATTGTTGATAAGTTTTATAGATGATAAATAATTGTATTTTTTTTGTTTTCTAAGATAAACTGATCATAAAGTTTCACTTCATTAGACTTTTATGCATCAAAACCAAATATCCCTATGATTCCCCGTAATTTAACACACAAAACATAAAAGCACAAAAATTTGTTATTGATTTTTGAATCTACACTACTCATATCATAATATATAATATAAATTGTAATGATTAATACAAAGCTAGACAATCGATTTGGTGCTTTCTTATCAGATATGAAGAAAAAAATCTTAGACCTTGGAAGTGAATTAGAAGCCTTAGAGCAAGAAAATTTTTACTTGGAACAAGAAATTTCACAAACATTTTCTTATAATTCTGATCTTAAAGAACAAAAAAAAAGCCTTGAGGATCAACTTCAGAGATTTCAATCAATGCATACAATTATTTCCCTTGAACATAAACAATTGACTGATAAAGTATCAAAAGCTAAAGGGGATTTTGATAATTTGTCAAATGCATTTAAACAGCAAACAGATCTTATAGAATCCCAAGCTAAAAATTTACAGGAGAGGGAAAATATTATAAGATTTAATCGACTTTCAAAAGAGGAGATGTATAAAAATGAAATGGAAAGGCTGGCTTTAAGATTTAATGAGCTATCGAAAGAAAAGATGTTAAAGAAAGAAACTAATAATGCGCTTTTGATGGAACTAAATGCATCAGAAAATATAGAAGCAAGTATTATAAGTAGTATTCAGTCTGAAATGATTGCCCTTAATGGAGTTTCTTCAAAAAGTTTTTACAAATCAAGAAATTCTATGAAATAACTGACTTAAGTAAAAAAACAAAGTTTAGAAAATTAATTTCTTGAGATTTGTGATACATTAAACGTATTTCATTTTATTTAAACTTAAGCAAATCTTATTTCCATGTATAATCTATCCAACATGATAATATATAATTTTACTCAAAAAATATGAAAACAAGAGCTAGTTCCGGCAAAACCCTTGCTATTATTGTTCCTAACGAGCTTAAAAAAGGAAATCTCTCAATAGAAGCATCAAATCCAATATTCAAACTAACCGGAGTGATTTACCCAGAAATCACTGAAAAGGATGTCACAACTTTGCCAAGAATGTCCGACAAGCTTTCAAAATCAATAACAACTCCTCTTTTACCAAAAACATCAGAATTCAAAAAAAAGCTTTTACCAACAGCAACCCCAAAGCTTGTCAGACACTTATCAAACTTAAACTGGGGTGATTTTTTAAAAAGTATTTTTTTATTTAGGAAACATTGTCCCACCATCTAAGCCATCAGAAAACCTTCAAGAAAAAATCAATGAAGTGGATACAAGAATTGATAGTGAAATCAACAGTACACAAGATACTATTTTTATGAAAAGCATTAAAAAACTTGATAGATCTGCTAATGTTGAAGGACAACTAAATGAAATTAGTGCTTTTACTTTAGCTAAAAAAGAATTTTTTAATGATATTCATGAAGAATATATGACAAAACTAGAAAAACTTGGAAATCTTCGTAAAACGCTTAATGAACTTGAAGCTTGTGATATTGAAAGTAAAGAAATAGAAAAAGAGCTTATGAATAAAAAAAACGATTTGGCAAAAACGAGAAAAGATTTAGCTTTTGAAACTTTTTATAGCGAAACATTAAAATTCCTCTTAAGAAGAAGTAGAGATTTAGTTAAAAAAGCAGCAATTCCAATAAATGGGAAAAATGAAGATATTTTTCGTATTAATCTTGATATAAAAAAAGATAAAAGAGATATAAAACAGGCTTATTTTGAAGCTAAGCAGTTGAAAAAGAAAATTAAAAAAATGAAACAAGAAATTTTCTCTGAAAAAGAAGAAAAAACACAAATATTGAATTACAAACTTAAAATATATGAAGACCAGCAAAGATTAAAAAAATGTATTGCAATTGAACAGAAAAGACATGAAATATATGAAAAAAACCGTTTAAACACTCGAAAACTCCAAGATTTCGAACTGCAAATCGCTGAACTAAAACAAGAAAAACTTATTGATAAAGAGCTTACAAAACTTAATAGACATCTTGAGAATCAAGAAAGGAAATTTAGGGCTATTCAAAGAGTAACAAATAGTTCAAGTATTGAAGATGTACTTCCTTATTATATTTATTTGCAAAACAATCGTGAAAATCTTCAAAAAACTATGAATGATTCTTTAGAAATGATAGGAAGGTTAACTAAGGAAAGAGCACAGCTACAAGAAATTTATAAATCTTTATTGATACAGTCTGAAGAGCAAATTTTACAAGAAAAACGACTTGGGATACTTAAAAAAGAATCAAATTATAAAGAAGATAAACTTGAAAAAAAAGGATTTGAGATAGAAAAACTTGACACTTTGGTTTTATCAGCAATAACAATATTAGGAAGGCTGATTTTTCAACTTGGAGATGAAAAACCTTTTGAAGTCAATGAAAACAATTTAACTTATTGTTTAGGATTCTGCTGCATCAAAATAGATAAGATTATGGAGGTTATTCAGGCTCATCAGAATGTTTATTATATTGAAAGTGTGAATACAGATATGCAGTGTAAGCATCCACCGGAGTTTCTTAAGCTAAATACAGTTATACAGCTACTGTGGAAAGCTAATGAAACTGATTAATAATAAATTAGTTGGGTTTCAATCAAAGATAGAATATTAAGGAACCCAATTCTGAAGCTTATTAATTATCTTGTTAAACTAGAACTTAGATAACTTTTTTATTACTTTTATATCTTCATCATATTAAGATATAAATTATTATACTCTAATCATTATACCTTAAACAATAATTAATCAATATTTTACTTCACTTAAATTATCATAATATTTATCTAAACCTACTTAAATCTTTCATCCTTTATATAATCCAACTTAAACATCCATATTAGCATCCAAAATTTAAACACGTAATATGTGCTTCTAATAATTAACTATTTTTTCTTGTATTTAGGTTTATGAATTCCTCTTGTGCATGGTTCTATCTTACTAAACTCATCCCAATCCCATGCTTGACGATTGCAGCATGTCCAAAACTTTCTTAAATCATGAAATCCTGGTCCACTCGGATGATATAAACATCCTTCTTCAAGGTTTTCATTAGGGTTATAAGGCTTATTACACCCGAAATTCCCACAAATATATAGTCCAGCTTCATTAGTACATATGACAGGAGGCTCGTTTTTTCTTTCTTCAGCTTCTTTTTTACGTTTTTCTTCAAGCTCTTTATCTAGATCTTCTATTGTTTTAATTTTAACTCCTGAGTTTTGTATGGACCGCTCAGCATTGGCTACTGTTGAAGACTTCCAAAAGTCAGAACTTCTTTTTACATCTGTATGTCTTCCTCTTTGACACCCTGGAATCTGAGAAAATTCATCCCAATCATAGACAATTACATTGCAGCAAGAATATCCTTTTTTCACATCATGGAATATTACAGGTCCAGTATGATACATACAGGCAGTATCAGTGTTTTCTTCTTCTAAGAAATCCTTCTGGCATCCCAAGTTAGTACACTTCTTAGAAACCATTAAGATTTATTATAGCATATAAAAAAAATGTCTCTAATATTTGGTTTATATATAATCACTTATGAATTTCACTTTAAAATTCCTTTTTTTATAGCACTTAAAAATAATCATAATATTCTTAATTTTCTTTAGTAGATTCATCATTAGCAAAGATAATTGTTTGCTTTATATTAGGCTTAGGCTGGCTTTTAAATCGAATTTGTATTGTTACCCGATCAGACCTTGAATCCCATTTACGAATTGGTCGTTTTTGCGCATAGGTAATTTCTGATTCGATACTTTTATTATTACTTCCTATATCATTTTTAATTTTTTGAAGCAAAGTCTCGCATTTAAAATCTAGATCTTGGGACATTTCAGATTTGGACTTGATAAATTTTTCTTTCAAGTTGCTACATGGAGTTATTGACCTTTCAATCATTGGTAGGACTAGATTTTTACGATTCCTTATAAGATCCTCAAAGAATTCTTCAGCTTCTCGAGTTTGAGATTCAGATATTACTTTAGGACTTGTACTCTTTCGTAAAACAGTTAGGGCAACTGGCTTAGGAAGATCTTTTACAAATCTTGGTCTATGATATTTTATAACTTTACAATCATTAATATGTGGAGGGTCGTATTTGTATAAAAATTTTTTACGAGGTTTTGCTTTTTGTGACTTAAAAGTTTGATACATAGCTGATACTTCTGAGACTTTAGGACTTGTGATAAACACATTTATTAACTCTCTTTCTGGTATTAGGTCGTATGGATTTAATTCTCTGCATTTCCACCTTTGTTCCATTTTCTAGTATAGTTGATATTGTATTTTAGTTGTTTTCGAGTTCAAATTTATGAAAAAGTTTATATGAAATTTGCATGTTTACTTTTTATAATGATAATTGGTTAGATTTTTGTAATTTATTACTTATTAACCCTATATATAGAGGATAGCTTTTATATTTTATTAAATTAGCCTATAGAAAAGGTCTAGTAATTAGAAACATTTGATCCTTTTGGTTTAATATTATAAAGCTCATAAACATTTTTACCTTTACCAAAGGACTGCTCTCGTAATTTAATATCAAAATCATCTAATTCTTTTGTAGGCGAAACCTTATTGTCAGCTTTAGAATGATTTTTCTTTTTTGAATGACCTTCGTTAAGCTCTTTTAAATACTTAAACTCTGATGGACGTGCTAAAGGAGTGTGATGCCCTTTTAACACTTCAAAAGATCTTTGTTTTTGTTTTGATGCAACTCTGACTTTATGTTGACGAACTATTTTTGGCTTTTCATGTAAGGAGGTTATTTCAGTGCTCACCCTTCTAAAGCCAAAAGTTTCAATTTTTTCAAAAAACGATTTGTAATGATTCGACAAAAACCTAAGCTTATTTTTATACCCACACATAATATCTGACTGAGCAGAAAATTTTATACTGTCTAGATCTTGGTCTACAGGTGAACGGATATGCAAATTACTACTTATTCTGTCAGGTTCAGGTGTCAAAACGTTTTTCACAGCAGGCATAGGGAAAATTTTTTTCCCAATAGAATGTGAGGATTTTTTTCTAATTTCAACGTAATGATTTGACTTAAAATAAGAAGGAGTATCTTCAGAAATCGCATTGCTATTGTTCCGTTTACAGATTTTCATTTACTTGAATAATAGTTATTTGTATAATAAATAGTAAGTAGCTTATACTAAACTGATTTATCGCCTATATTAAAATAGTATAAAAAATTGTATTTGAGGATGCTAAAATCATTAAATGGCAATTCCAATAAATTTATATGGGAGAAAGAATAAATATATTTATATATTAAAGCAGATAATTATAAATTAAGGTAAATACAATATAGGTGATATTCAATTTTATACTATAATATCTTCTTTATAAAAAGGTAATAAGGGTATTCAAAATGTTATTAATAATATTAACAGAATTGATTTAACTGATAAAAAAAACATAATTTTGCATCAGATTTTAGATATCTTAATAACTAGTTTACGAAATTGCTAAAATATGTACAGCAATAAAATTATTTACTATCAAATTAGATTAACAAAATTTTTCTCAAAGTTTCATTTGAATTATTATAATATTTAAGCCCATATTTAAATATTTATATAAAAAACTTTATTATGTATACAAAGGCCAAAGAAGTAGATGACTACCTTAAGGAAACCTTCGCAAGATTTGGATTATCGATCAATTATGCACCAAATAAAAGTTGTTATATGCAGATAAGCCAAGCAAAAAACAATTACACAGCTAAGATAGGAGATTTAGAAAGAGTGGAATCCTACCAATATTTAGGCTGCCTACTCTCAACTGATAAAAGAAATAGCATAAGCTATAGAGGACTCACCAAAACTCAAAGCACTAATAAAAACTTCAAAATAAAGCAAATCGCCAGGAAATTCTCCTGGATGCTGGGAAACCGAAAAACTACTGCAACCGACGTAGACAATCTGATCCTATCTCTGACCAGAGGAAACCTATATGGAATCATAAACCCACATACTAACTTAAGCTTCGACTTCAGAACAAAAGGAAGTACGCATGTACAGAAATGGGAAATAACTCTAAGAAGGATCATCAAAGACACATAAGAACTCCCGATCTTGACAAGATCAGACCTTTTGCATACCCTCACAGGTATCCCACACGTCCGTATTATTCTACTACAAGAATCGATATCAAAAATCAAGAGATGAGAATTGAAAACCACTTCTTATAAACTACGTACTGGAAATTAATAGAGACAGCGATGAGATCACATATTCGCTCATACTGGAAAATATCAGAGAGAGCACCAAAATATCAGCCAGAATCAACGCGGAGGATGGTTCCTGAGCGAAATAGGCTTCCAGAGCTGGAAACTACACTGCCAAACAGTAGTATCCATTCATTGAATCAAACCAGAAAGCACCCATAATACTTCTAGAACTAAATGTCCAGTTTGCTATGAACACCATAAGAACTTCAATACATGCCTAAAGCAAGCTGGATTCTTCAAGAAAAACAAGGTGAACACAAGACTTGCCTCCATCATTTTGACGCTAAAGAAAAGAAACAATAAAGTTCTCGTGAACCAAATAAAGAGTCATATAACTAGCGATAACGATTGGTTTAATATACTGAATCTGCCTGAAGAAAGAGATCGCAGGACAAACGAACCCTGATCGGACAAGGTTTAAACCATGCCACCTTAATTTCATTTTATATAATTTATATAAATAAA
>MPUH01000340.1:0-64509 GCA_001970955.1 Stentor coeruleus | reverse complement strand
TTTATGAGTATCAGATGAAAATAATCCAATTTGCTGATAATTATTATAATCAATATTATATTTAAGTGCACATGAGAAGCGGAATCCACTAATAAATATTTGATTTCTTATTACAACACTTGAATTATAGCCAGATGAAGTTGGTAAAGATGCGATTTGTTTCCAAGTGTTAAATTCAATACTATATTTAGCACTATCAACAAGATGCACATGATGACATCCACCAAAAACATAAACATGATTTTTATATAAAGATGAAATACCACCATAACCACTCTTTTTCCATGAGGCCTTTTTAACAAATGTTTTTTTATCGATATTAAAAATATATGTCGAGTCTAAATAATGATATTTATTCCATCCAGAGTAATAAAATAAACTTTCTTCATTAATTTTGCATAAGTTTGAATAACAAGACAGAAATTCATATATATCAAAAGTTTTTTTTGTATCAATATTTTTGAGAACATCTATAACAATTAAAGTTTGAGAAAAATTTTCAAAGTAGTACATGTTTTTCTCATTTTTGATTTCATTAAATTCTTTGTCATAATCTAATCCAACAAAATCGCAAATATTTGAAAATTTCTTTTCTTCATTTAAAAGGTTCTCTTTCACTTGATCTTTAATATCAACTTGCAAATTATTCGTAAAATTCGTAATTTTTTTAATTTCTTTTACTTGATCTTCAATATTAACCTTCAAAGTATTCGTAAAACTCGTGATTTTTTTTATTTCTTTTTCTTGATCTTTAATATCNTTTTTTTATTTCTTTTTCTTGATCTTTAATATCAACTTGCAAAGTATTCGTAAAATTCGTAATTTTTTTAATTTCTTTCGCTTGATCTTCAATATTAACTTGCAAAGTATTCGTAAAATTCGTAATTTTTTTTATTTCTTTCGCTTTATCTTCAATATTAACTTGCAAAGTATTCGTAAAATTCGTAATTTTTTTTATTTCTTTCGCTTAATTTTAGTATTTTCATTTGCAAAATATTTTCCCTTTGTTCAAAATCCAATTCTTCAATCATTTCTAGCTCTTTTTTTTTGAGTTTGTCATAAAATTCTAATGGATTCTTAACACATTCTACTATAAATTTTTCACATTTAGAGTTATTATTTTTGAATAAAACCCTATCTTTTTGTTTCAAATATTCCATAACTTCTATTATTAGCATGTATTTGTCATTTATTATTTCTAAATCGTCTTTAAGTTTTTTAAGTATTTTATTAATACATTCCCTAGCTTTTATACTTACATGTTCTCTAATAGTTTTTAATCTTTTTAAAGAACTCTCGCAATGAGCTGATAATATTTCTTTATCATCTGGGCTTAATCCAATAAAATTCTTTTTAACATTATGATGAACTTCTTTAGACATATGCATAGTTAGATGATCTTTACAGACATAAACTTCTCTCATTTCACAACAACAAATATAATCTGGCTCGTTATAACATTCAAGGATTGAACAATTATTCTTTATCATATTATAAACTATATAATAAAATATTTTCAGATTATTTTTGAAATGATATACAAATTTGTAGACATTTATATAATTAAGTAATATAAAAAAGGCAATAAGAGAAGTGGGTTAGTAGAATTAAAAACTTGCCATAAATTATAATTAAGCATCACTAAACAAAGATAGAGATATTATTACAATAAAATAATTAATACTTTGCAATATACATAATGAATATATTCTAAACAAAAATTTATTTAATACTAAGTAAATAGTCTTTAGAATCATATTCTAAATTATAGACTAAACTCTATACTTATTTAAAATTTAATCATCATCAATATATTTCTGTAATTTAGAAAAATCTTCACCTAGATTAAAGCTTTTCAATATAATTTGATCGGTTAATTTTTTGAGATTATCAACAATTTCACTATATATAATGCCTGGATTATCAGATGAATTTATATTTTTTTTCAAGGGATTAGTGAATTCATAAGATAAATTAAGTTTTTCTAGATTATATACTGTCATTGATATTTCGCTTAAAATGCTTTTTTTTATCAATTCATATTGTTCGTTTAAATATTTCACAGATGCTTTGATTCTTTTTAATTTTTTATTGGACTTTTTAAATTTCTTATTAAAATCAAAAGTTCTGATGTTTAAATCTTCCTCCTTTTTTCCTAAATTTTCCTTCTTTTTTTCTAAATCTAAAGTTTCAATAATTTCTGATTCTTCAACTAATAGTTTATCATAATAATCATTTGGATTTTTAGCATAATTGAAAATAAAATTTTTAACTTTAGTTTGTCTGCTTTTTGTTCTAATTCTATCATTTTGCCTTAAAAACTCTAATACTTTAAAGATTAAACTTTGCTTTTTTCTAATGCAATCTAAGCTTTCTTTTGTTTTTTCGATGGTTTTTTCAATAATTTCTTTTGATTTTTTACTCATTTTTTCTCTAATGCTGTCAAGTTTTTTTAATGACACTTCTAATTGGGCAGCAAAAACTTCTTTTTCATCTATTGTAAGGCTAAAAAAATTTTTTTTTATATCATGCTTTCCTTCTGTAGAAATATGCAAAGATAAATGATCTTCGCAAAAGCCTTTTCCAGTATTATCGCATTCGCAGGTGTAATTACACCAATTTTTACATTCAGAGAATGAGCAAGCATAGTTCATCATATTATATTGTTCAGATATTAATTATATTATATTAGTCTGCAAAAAATTATAGACAAAAAATGTTGTATAAGGAAAATTTAGTATGAAATGAGTCAAATAATTTATTTTTTCCCTAAGAGGAAATTTATACAGAAAAACACTTTTATTATTTAGTCGTATCGGTTAATGGCAAAAAGTATGATTTGAAACTATTAAAAATCTATTTACTGATTTTATTATAAAAGTCTGCTTAGAATTATATAGTTTTTTATTGAATAGATATCTTTAAGTTGTCATAATTGTAAAATTTGACTGATTTATATTACAGATCATTATAGTTTATAGTTTGAAAAGCTAATAAGATTAGGATATGTGCTCACTTATATTTAATTGTATTTTATTCTTAATATATATACAAATAGTGCATAATCTTTAATAGTCATGATCATAAATCTAACTTATAATCATATTCAATTAAATAGCTTAACTTAATATCACCTATTCTTTTCCCAAATTCAATCTTTTTTTATCTTATTTTCCTACCACTAAAAACCATTCCTAAAAATTTATATCCTCTAATCAAACCAAGGCAAAGCATTTCTTCCTTAAATCTTCAACCTCTATCAAAAAAATCATAAAACTAATCATATCACAATCCTCCATAACCAATCACATCTTCCAAAAACCCAAAAATCTATCATAAAAACTTTCCAGTCTAGTATCAAAAATAAATCCAACCCAAACCCTTCTAAAAATCTTTTTCAATCCATCTTTCTCATCCCGCCTCAATTAATTCTTAATAATCTCAACAACATGGCAATCTCCTCTCATACAAAGTGGTTGCGTTTCCTAAATATCCTTTTCTGTATCGTAATCCTAGTATTATCCGGTAGTGCTTTCACACGTATCTGTAGTCCTCCAAATCATATCGATCGTAATTCCAATATAGAAATTCTAGACAATTGGAAGCGGCTAAGTATATACGACCTAACAACAGCCGATTCAACAAACTCTTGTGATTTTGGTTATGAAGAAATAACAATGTCAACTAAATGGCCAGGAACAGTTAAAGGTTGTTACTGTAAAGGTACCAACACATTATCAAAAGGTTCATGTTCAAATTCAGAATGTGAAAATGTCAAATCAACAGTTTCTTTCCCAATGAATGTTTGGAGAGGAAGAAAACTTTGTATTAGACGAGCAGGAACATCTGTTTATTGGGCACCTGCTCCAGATTCTGATAGTTGTCCATCAAAAAATGATATTCATGGTAATAAAATCGAATTCATCAAATGTGGAACAGGAAATACTGCTTCATGTCAAGAAAAAACATTAGGATGTCCTATTAATAGAATCAAAATATTAAAAGCTGGCTTACCTAAACCTGATGATTATACCCATAATACATATTTTGGTGATAATTATATTTTGTATTATGGATATGGGAATAGTACATCAACAGAAGCTCCAATTATTGATTTTTCTATATCTCAAGGTATGCCATGTTTACAAGATCCTGGAAATGTAGTTGCAAACGATAAGACTTACTATACTTTGTTAAATAAAGAACCTAATAGTTGTGATTATGAGGATTCTAGGTTTGTTATTATTGATCAGATGGATGAAGTGACATTTTATAATGATAATGATTTGCAAAATATTACTGATTTACCAAAACTCACATTATCTTCATCGATAAATTATTATTTTTCGTATAGGACGAGTGTACTTTGGAAAGATGTGTGCCATAGTAGTAGTTATTATTCTATGAGTACGTTAAATGATAATAAAGAACCGTTTATGTATATCAATGCTTTACATATTGTTGTTTTGGTCATCCAGAGCGTTTTTTCTTTTTACCTTGTGTTTGTTGACCCGTTTTTATTGTATTATTGTTATAAGAAATCTGAAGAAGAGATTAATGAATATGATCAACCTATATACACAATTCTTTTAGTTGAAAAATTCTTGAAGATAATAATGGTACCTATTATACTGACTACATGTATTGTTGTTGGGTATTATCGTAATTGGTTTGCAAATCTTGAAGCTAGATGCTGTTCAGACCCACTTACTAATGCGTGTTTTGGTTTTGTTGATTTTATACTTGATGATCTTTATAGCTTAGATTGGGCGAATTTCAGTGTGATTGTTTCGGTTTTGATTGTTGATATGATATCTGGGCTTTGTCTTTTTGTTTCGAGGACTAAAGAAAATTATTCATAGATTTATACTAATCTTTACTTTAAAGTTTTTTGATAATTTGATGAGAATTTTTTTTATTAGGATAAATATATAATTTTATGTATTATGGGAGGAAGTAGAATGCTGCATGTTTAGAAGATATTAATTGATAAGTATTAGTAAGGTAAATTTATATGAATTTGTAAGAGCTTGGGAACTGTAAATGCAATTCTAAAAATTCATCTTATAATATCAACAATATCACCCTTAAAATAACTCACCAAACCTTTATATTAACTTTCTTAGCCATACCTAACTTTAATCTTCAAACAAACTAAATCACAGCATTACTTCAATCAAACCAGCCTATCATCTCTAATTATCAATCAAATCTCATACCTCCAAACTAAAACAAAATTCAAAACTCCATTTTCATCATCTCCTCAACAAAAAATCTCTACACAATCCCTAACACAAATTCTCCAAGCTTAACCATCCTCCACCCACAACCCCAACACCGAAGTTTCAAAAAAAACATAACTCACAATTTTTCCTAAGCCTTAAAAACCAAAAAACCCTATCTTAATATTTATCCTCATCCAAATTCCTCATAAAAAAAACATCCCAACAATCAACACCGACCCAAATCCAAAATCTAATCCTAACATCTACTTTCAATCCTTATAAAAATCAAAATACCCTTCTCCATCTAATTCCATATCACATAAATCACACAAACTAATAAATCAATTATGAACTTCAGGCTTTTAGATGACGATTTCTCATATGAAGAAAACTTACTAATAGACCATCCTTCAAAAACCAACAGTATTAACAGAACCTCAATACAAGCCCATACATCCTTAGTGCAAGCTCTTGGAGATATGGGCTTCAATTCAGATTTCATCGAAATCGCAATTGCTTACACTGGATCCTACAACATTGAAGAACTCCTAGCTTTTCTTATCAAAGGTGATCAAGGCTGGGAACATGATTTCATACGTAATCACAATATAGCAAACGAAATAAATCGTTGCGAGCTTTGTAAAGATATCGCTGAAGAACATTTCAATTTCAACACCTTACCCCCAACAAACAATTCTCAACGTTATGAAGAAATCAAACTAAGCCAAGAACGTGCATCATTAAAATTCTCATTTAAAGATTCAGAAATCGATGATTCAGAAATATGTTTAATTTGTTTTGACTCTTTGACAAATAAATGGGTACTTCCATCTTGTGGCCGTCACGATTTTTGTAAATCATGTTTTGTTCATCATATAGAAGCACATATAAAAGATTCAAAAGTCTTACATATCCATTGTCCTGGGAATAATTGTCCAGCTGAGTTTACTGATGATGATATTAAAAATTTAGTATCAGAACAATATTTTATTAAGTATTTGAAATTTAAAGAACGTGGTGAGTTAATAAGTGATCCTATGGTCAAATGGTGTACACAACCTAATTGTGAAGGTTGGGTTAGAGGAACAGAAAATGATTTAAATATAGCATGTCCTAAATGCAATTTTGAGTTATGTTTTAAATGTGGTAAGCCATGGCATCCAAAGAAAACATGTGATCAAATTGTTGATGAAGATTATGAACTATGGGCGAAAGGTAGAGAAATACAACTTTGTCCTAAATGCAAGCATAAAATAGAGAAAGTTGATGGATGTAATCATATGACTTGTGCGGCATGTGGCTATAATTGGTGTTGGCTTTGTAGAGGACATTATACATCAAATCATTTTAATCAATTTAATCCACTTGGATGTCCGAATTTACAGTCAGGGTATAATACAAGACAAGAATGGCCAATGTGGAAAATATATCTTACTAGATGTAAAGGAATGTGTATATGGTTTTGGATTATTGTCTTTTTACCTATTATTTTGTTGTTTGGACCTGCATTTCATGCTGTTAGGAGCTTTCATAGAGATAGTTATGGAAGAGGCTGTTTGACTTTGTTGATTTATGATTTGATTATTTTTATTGCTGTCACGATTATCACCCCACCAGGATATGCTGTTGCTATACCAGTGCTTTTTATATACGCCATTGTTAAGTGTTATAAAAGGTACTTCTGATGAATTTTAATTAAATAAATATATGACTTATGATATTATAGGTTTATATATGGATTTAGAAGAGTTTTTATGTATTTTTTTTTTGGTTTTAAGGCTAAAAGTTTAAGTTTACTTAGATGTTATATGCTTTTTTATAATAAACTAGTATTTAATATCAGGAATATAGTGGTTTTTTTTAATTTCCAACTTTAAAAACACAAACTTATCCAATAAATCCTTTTGGCTACCCATAAAAAAATATATTCCCTTAATAAAAATACTCTATAACTAAAACCTATTATAAAACCCAAATAAAACCATTAGCAATAAATTTTATTACTTACTAGGTCGTTTTTCATTTTGCGAATCCCAGCTTTTCGCAGAATTAAACATCGTCAAAGCGTTTTCCAATGCTTTTTTCCCTTGTTGTATCAGTCCTGGGGGTATTTTCTGTCCTGGACACAACCCTTTAAGCTGCATTATAGTCTCTTCCTCTTCTCTTATAGTCTTAAACATTTTAAGCATTTTCGACATCGCTTTAATTTTTTTCCTCATCCTTTGTCCTTTATTATCTTTAATTTCTTCTTGCAACTCTTTAACTTTTCCCCCAACTTCAGTAGTCAAAGGGCTCATAGGTAAACATATTTGTGTTAAAACTTGCAAAATTTTTTCGATTACAAAAGGAATACTCCATGAAAACAAATCTTTATAATCAGGTAAGATATAAGGATGACCAGAATAGCTGAATTGCTGTATATCCATATTTCCATCATCAAATCTTATAACCGCGCCTTTGTTGTTGTAAACATCACAATAATTTGGAGCTGAAAATATTGTGACAACAACTGGGAATTGGTCTTCTCCATTCCAAGTATGCATTTTATACCCTTCCAGCTGTACTTCATGAGCTCTAATAATTGTCAAAAGCTTATTTCTCTTTAGAAATTCAGAAAGGGCTTTATTACCAAAGTAGTAGCTACACCCTCTGTTGTCGTTAACTTGAAATTTTTCATTAATTTTTCCGGTTGGCTCATCTACAGGATCTGACCAAAGAATATCGCAAAGAAGTCCAGTATGTGGAGGCTCAATATATCTGTTTAGCTTATTAATATCTTCTAATTTCCCAAACTCTGGGCTTATTCCCCCATGAACAGCTAAAAATTTCTTATTAATCACACAACCCAAAGGTAAAAAACAAAAACTATCGCATATGGTTTCATAGAATTCTAGGTCGTATTTATATAAGCATTCTGTTCTAAAATTGAAATGGCTTGTCATTTCTCTGCACTCATGATTCCCTCTAAGCAAAAATACGTTGCTTGGGAAATTGATCTTAAGAGAATACAATAAAAGCACAACTTCAACTGAGAAAAAACCCCTATCAACATAATCCCCAAGAAACAAGAATTTGTTCGGAGCTACATCGCCAATCATTTCTAGAAGTTTTAAAAGATCGTAGAACTGTCCATGGATATCTCCAATAACAGTGACAGGGAATTTTAATTCTATTAAAGACTTTTCTTTTTTGAGTGTTTCAATGCATTGGATTATTATTCTTAAAGCATCTTCTTTAGCAATTTTTCCTTCTTTTTTGAGGAAGTTCTTTAGAAGAGTATGATTTGGGGGTTTATCTATACCTTGAGGGAAAAGTAAATCTGTTTGTAATGCTCTATGAGGAGGAGGTTCAATATAAGGTAAGACCCTATCGTTGAGAGGATTGGATAATGGTTCAGCCATATTATTGCTCCTGAAATTACCAACGAAATTAATTAGCAAATATCGACATTTTGATTAGGAATATTGATCTGTATAGTCTGAATGATGATGATAGTTTTTATATGGAATAAACTGTTTCTTTATAGGTTTTGAAATAAGATTATTTTAAAAGACTTATTATAAATTTGAAAACTTAAGTATTATAGTTAATGATTTTTCTAGCTTCAGAGTCTTCAGGGATTCTCTTCATACGTCGTCCGAACCTCTCAGATTGTTTTCTTGCCCCTTCTTTTATTTTTTTTGTTTTTCTTTCCAATTGCCCTGAAGCAACTTCATTAAAAATCTTTATCACACCTTTTAAAGCTACCCTCCTTAGACTTTTTTCTAATACAACATTTGTGTCATTTGCATAGTTTTTCTTTTTTTCCTGCAGTTTTTGAACTTTTTTATGCCTGAGTTCTTTTTTCCTCTTGATTTCTTCAGCTAATTTTTTTTCTGGGGTCTTGTATTTAAATAGCACTGGAGGCTGGCTCTCAGGTATTTTTGTAGTGAGGATTTTAGAAAAAGCTGTGAAAAAAGAACGCACCTTTTCTTCTTGAGGTGCTTCGTCTTCCATTAGATATATTATAAAAACCCATGCATTTTCCTTTATCTAAACTGAAAAAATCTTCATGAAAACGAGTTCCCCATAAAATCATAAACATTCATAATCCCAACATTTTCCTATACATAGCCCAAACTAAACTTAAAATCATCCTATTTCCTCAAAAAACCCTATCCAATATCATAATTTATCATAAAAAACCCAACAAAATCCTAAACTTAAACCATAAAAAAGCCAAAACTATCTATAGTATCTAATTTTACTCAGTAGAATTTCTGAAATCAGATCCCAAACTTTTAAGGGTCTTAAGCATGGGTGTATCTCCCATATCTAAACTTCCTGGTTTGGTCGTAAACAGTCTCTTCCTCGTATGTGCATGTTCCCATTCGCTCTGATTCCTTTTAAGTTCTTCAATACAATCCGAGTCAATAACCGTTGACGCTATATAATTATTCAAAGACTCATAAATCGGTAAGACAATATTCTTAATAAATCCACTTTGTGATTTAGGGATATCAGTTTTTTCCCTATCACAATACATACTAACAGTTAATCCTTTAGCTTTTTCTAAATCTCCTTGTAAAAAGAATTCTTCAATAACCAAATGACTCCATTTTATATGTAAATCTCTTGATTTTGCTGCATGACCTACATCTGCTGCTTTTATTGCAATTCTCATTATTTCAAGTCTATGTTCAGGTGTATCAATAGGTCTATTTGGTGAACTGACAATTTTAGCTTTGAGTTTACCAATAAGATCGAAATGTTTACTCATATCTGTAGCTAGGATCATTTCTATAATCTGTAGTCTTACAGCTATAAAAACATCATTAGGTAAACCTTCTAAGATATTTGCCCCAGGTTCTTGCATTATTTGGAAACTTAGTGAACTATGCATCATTTCTAATACACTTAGGTCGTTGTCTGTTTATAACTTACATGTTAAGGCTAGACTGTCACGACTGTTGACGAGAAAACGATTTGTAAAACCTGGATGACCAACATCATGCCCAAGGTTCGCGATGATACAAGCGAGGATTTCATAGTCTGTAGCAACTTCAAAGAGAATTGATTGATGAAGGATAAAAAGAAAAGATGATAAAACATCAGCAGCATGTGTTGAGTTATGATAAGGGTTAAGTTTGTAACTACTTTCAAGTTTTTCAAAGAATTTCTGGCATATGGATTCGTTGATTTTGAATATCTCATCCAAGCGATATTTACCTATAGCATATTTTCCTATAGTTGTTGTAGGTTTATTTGCAGTACATTCTGCAAGGAAAAAAATGTCGAAGTTCCAATTATTACCAACTTGTCTAAGAACACCTAGGAGGTCTTCAACTTGATAGCGTTTGGGTAGTTCAATAGTTTTTCTAAGTTCGCTTTTCAATGATTCTGGTGGGGGTTTTTTGTTGTCCTTAACATATTCTTTCATAAAAATCTTATCCTCAGCATCCATTCCTGCTGTAATCCCTTCCATATCAACCTCATAAAGATTAGTCTTTGTCATTATCCCCTTTAATACCTTATTCAATACTTCAAACAATTCCTTCATATTAGCCTTATACCTAACACTTGTAAACATAAGCATATTAACTATCCCAAGTGCTTGTTGTATATAAAAAGTAATACTCTCAATCTCAGTCATAGCTTCTTTATTTTTCCCTTGTATATTTATTGAGCTTATTTCATATCTTTCTCTATATTCAAGTTCTGAAAAATAAAATTTCATCGTCTCAATCACTGTGCTGATAAATAACACAAAAAACTCAAGCAAAGTTAGTAATAAATCCTGTTCAGAAGCAATATTCAAAGCTAAATATACAAAAGAAATCAAGAGATTCGTGATAAAAAAAGCTCTGAATGTGAAAAGTAATACAAATTTGCTTGTGGTCTGCATTAGTAAAATACCGAAAATACAAGAAAATGCACTAGATGAGGAGTTAAAAATCCAGATTTGGAGGAATTTGCCGTTTAAAATAAGCGCTGTTGATATAGAAAAGTAGAAAAACTGAAGGATTTCAGGAAGGAGGGTTGATAAGAGCTGCTTTCGTATTAGGAAGTATAAGATATAAAAACATAGGCCGGAAATATTTAGAATTAGTAACTGGAATGTTAGAGAAGAACTGAGTTCATATGAAAAAATGTACCCTAGACTGTAGATTATGAGGATGGCTAGGAGAGTTGTTAGGAAATAATAGTGGTTTTCAACTTTTGTTGCTTGGAAATTCTGGCATTTTGGGTATATTAAACTCATGATATATGAGTTTTCAGCGTTTTGGTCTTTGAATTGTAAGGAGAATTTGTGCAAGGTGTCGGTTTTCGGATCAGTTTCAATGAGGTTCCTGTCGGTTTGTGAGTCTCTTCCTGGCTCTGGGCTGGTTTTCATAATTTATTAGTGGATTTATTAGCTTTATATATACTTGAATTAATATGCAAGCATTTTAATCATAAGATAACTCCTTCAACTTTAGCCTCTCTACAACAATCTAGTTATTTAACCTGGAAATATTCTTGTTGAATAATCCATTAAATTATAAATTCAAACACATGTCAAAATAGGACATCCAAGAAATTCTTGACCCCCTCAAAAACAACATAAAAGCTCTTGTCAAGAGACGAAAATGTTCAAAAGCTAAAATTTCTAACAAAACAAATCTTTAGCCTGTTAAAACTCGAACAAACCATCTCAAACTACCAAAAAAATGTCCAAATAACTCAAAAACTTACTCAAAACCAACAAAAACTTAACAAAATCCGTCAAAGATAACCTAATTTTTTTTTTCAAACACCTCAGAAACTAATATTAATGAATCGAAATCCTCATCAAACTCCATAATAAAGATTTTTCTATAAAAGAACTTATAGATTAAAAAAAAACTCCTAATTTACTTCAAAGAAAAATCATATCAAATTGCAAAACATATTTAGATAATAATATGAAAAAATAAAACAATATAATGATATTTGATATAGAAATAACCAAAAAAAAATGTTAAAATGTATAATTACAGATAAATAGGGAAAGATAAAGTAAAGAATAATTACAGATAAATGAAAAAGAGATAAAGAAAAAGATAATAAACTTAAAAATAATAAGAAGGGCAGATAGAAAATAAAGAAATTGCTTAAAATGTGATGGAGAAATTAAATAAACATATTAAAGAAAGTATGCATGAGAAACTTTCTATGTTAGAGAAACATTTTGAAAAAGTGGTAAAAGGGTTACAAATTAGATGTAAATAAGAGATTAGATGGTAAGATAATTATTTTAGGTAGGATAATAAAAATAATTATGTGGAGGAATAGGGTTTATGTTGATGATATTGATTGATAATTTTTTAGGAAAATGATGGGTTGTTTTAGGTGATGATTAGGATATGAATTTTTGTAAGATAAAGGAAATACTTTGAAATATAATATTTAAATGGAAGACTATGAAGTATTGTTAAAAAA
Source organism: Stentor coeruleus (assembly GCA_001970955.1). Lineage (NCBI taxonomy): Eukaryota > Ciliophora > Heterotrichea > Heterotrichida > Stentoridae > Stentor > Stentor coeruleus. The sequence goes on along the minus strand of MPUH01000340.1, from coordinate 51,844 downwards.
TGCAATCATTTATAAAAAGGTTTCTAAACCTTTTCCTTTAGATTTTATGCGAGAATTACTAGGGCCATCTAATTATAATAGTCCAATAAGTGAACCTCAAGTAATAGGCCACAATGAAAATATTGAAAATGTCCCAGTCTCTATGGTAGGATTTAAACTTCAACCTAAAGAAAAACCAAAAAAAGTGCAGCCTAGGAGAACTAAAAAACAACAAGTTCAAAGGGAGAAAGCTCAAAAACCGGTTTATGATTTTATAAATTATTAAGTTAAAGAAGTTTCTGGTGAAATTGTATTTATATACAACTCGATACTATACATTTATTAGAAATAAATTAAAGGGGTTTATTATTAGAAATACATTTACTTTATAGGTTTAGTTCTAAATAGAATTATTTTTATATCCAGAAAAGTCTGTATGCCCTTATAAATTTATGTAAAGAAAATATTATATTTAGTTTATACTCTAAATAAAAAATACGTCATTGTTATTCTTTATAAAATTCTCAAATAATCTCACATTCTTCCATCTCATTGTTATAAATAATCTTTATTCTTCATACCAAATATATTAATATCATCTAAGAAACTAGCATCATAAATTTGTAATTCAAATATTTTTCTGAGGATATAAAAAATATATAGCCCAACTGAAAATATCACTTTTTTTAACAGAAAAGCATATTTCAGCATCTAAAATTTAGAGAACTTATCTTCTGAATTAAATAATAATAATATAATGGAAGTAATCAGCAAAAAGCGTAAGGTCTCAGAAAACCTATCGGCAAACAGCCCTGTAATGCAGAAAGAACTTGTACGTCTGATGGTTCAAGCTCTATACGACTTAGGCTATAAGTAATCCTTACATAGTAAAGCTGCAGAGCAATTAGAAGTTGACTCAGGAGTCCAACTTGAAGCTATCGATGTCAAAAACTTTCGCGAAGGTATCCTATCAGGTAATTGGGATCTCGCAACCAATATAGTCCCAACACTTGAAATCACTCAAAAAAACGAGCAAAAAATCAAATTCCATATAAAAGAACAAAAATACTTTGAGCTTCTATCAGAAGGAAATTATAGGTCAGCTTTAGATACTTTAAGATCAGAAATAACTCCACTTCATGACAGTTCAAAAGATTTACATGAATTAGCTGGGCTTTTATTATGTAAAAACAGTGAAGAACTTAAAGAAAATTCTAATATTGAATATGATAGGAAAAAAGTATTAGATAAACTTCAAAGTTATATCCCACCTGATATTATGATACCTTCTGATAGATTAAAAGCTTTAGTTGGCCAAGCTTTGGAGTATCAAATGTATAGTTGTGAAAAACATTGTGGGTTTTTTAAAGCGGATAGTTTACTTGTAGATCATTCTTGTGATAGTTTTAATCTTCCAAGTGTTGCTGAAGCTGTAGTGAATGAATCTTGTGAGGTATGGGATGCAGTTTTTAGTCATAGTGGTGAACAAGTTGCAGTTTTATGTAAAACCTCTTATTTTTCTATATGGAAAGTTCTAATCGGAGAAAAAGTTTGCACAGGGATATCTGATGTGTCAGGTGTTGCTTGGGCTTTAGACGATAAAACTATTGCAACAGGAAGTTTACTTGGAATAGTTAATATTTGGTGTGCTACTCAAGGTACACATCTTTATTCTTTAAAAGATCATACGGAAAAAGTTACAAGTTGTATGTGGATTGGTTCTGAACAACTTCTTACTGGCGCTATAGATCGTAAACTCATCCTCTGGGACAATAAAAACAAAAGTAAAACATGGGAAATACGTGTTAGACAAATAGAAAAATCCTTATCTGGCTGTATAATCGCCGTACTCAACGCTTCTAAGCCTGAAGTTCAGATTTTTAGCTATAACCCTATAGAAAAAATTTGTGTAATAAATGAAGAAGAGTCTATAACAAGTATACAAATCAATAAAGCAGGTAATCAATTGTTAACAGTTGTTAGTCTAACACCACCTGTATTTTTTATATAGAAAATGCATTTATGGAGCATTACTGGGAGTTTATTGCAAACATTTGAAGGATTTAAACAAGAACGGTTTATTTTAAGGCCAACTTTTGCTGGACCTAATGATGATTTGGTGCTTATTGGAAGTGAAGATGGGTATGTTTTTGTTTGGAGTAAGGTTCAAGGAAGTAAATTGGGAGTTTTTAAAGGACATGGGTCTACGGTTAATACAGTTGCAATACACCCTAAGTCACCGAATTTGGTAATTACAACAAGTGATGATGGAAGTGTTAAGATGTGGAATTTGATGCCAAAATTAGGTAGTATTGTTTAATTCATTTTATCCTTTAAAATTATAAGGAGATTAAAGATGGTGTTTATTATATAATAAATAATAAAGATAAGATTAAACTAAACAAAATTATTCTGATTCTGAATTTTAAGGATAACCATCTCTTATGTTTTTTTTAATTTTGTATGCTGGTAGAATGACTGGTTCTAGAATTTTTATTGAATTTCTGGAGATAGGTTTGGATATTGATATTTTTGATTTTCAAGAATTTTAATTTTCGATTCGTATAGGGTAGCTTTTTCATTAATCTTTTTTTTTTCTTCTAATAAATTATAGTTTTGCTCTGCTAATCTTGTATTTTTCCTTTTCAGCGCTTTCATGCTAACTTTCTAAGTCGCTTTTTCATTTTACTTTTATTTAAAAGTTCATATTAAATATATATTTTACTTATACACTAGGCTTAATTATAATAGATCATATTTTTGTTTTGGCTTTTTTCTTTTAAAATCAAAGTGTTTTCTAAGCTTTCATACTTTTCTTTTGCTGTATCAAAGATTATTTTCCTCAACTTCATAATTTTTAAGATTTATTTTATTGATATTAAGAAGGTCTTTGATTTTTTCAAAGTAGATTTCACAGTAGGGTACTTTTACTAAAGACTCTCTCCAGTTATCTATTCCAGAGATTTTGTCGAAAACTGTTGTTACCATACATATGATTACATCATTTGGTCAGAGGGTCTTCAATATTTGAACCTGGTCATTTTGAATTTTTTCAGGATGAGGTCTATTGGTAAGCTATAATTCTCCCATTCAAACCTTGTAGTATAGCATTGACAATTGTCTTCGTATCTATTTCATATATTCTTTTTTGGTTACTTATTAAGGAAAACGCTTTATCAAAAACAAACTTCATGAACTCAAATTGCATATCGAGCTTTAACCTCAACTTTCTGCTATTTATAAAATTCAATTCAAGATCTGAAATTTCTTCTACCTCAAAGGGCAAAACAAAAATAACACATTATATTAGCCTGATTTTCCATAATTATTCATGGGTTGTGCTGTAAGTCGGAAAAAAAAACCTCAAGTAATTCTCAGCAAAGCTAAAACTCTTGTTATCCTTCCAGGAACATTTGTAAAAATCAATGACAACGACTTTGTTGAAGTGTACAATATCGGCAAAAAACTAGGCTCCGGAGCTTACGCTGAAGTAAGGTTCTGTACTCATCGACAAAATAAAGCAAATCGTGCAGTAAAAATTATAGCAAAGCAGCTTTTGGAGTCTGAATCAGCCAAAAACCAGTTTATTAAAGAGATAGAAATTCTAAAACTCTTAGACCACCCTAATATCATAAGGGTTTTTGAGTTTTTTGAAGACGAAAACAATTTTTATATAGTCATGGAGCACTGTAAAGGAGGTGAGTTATTCGATGAAATCATAAAACACAAGAATTTTAATGAATACCAAGCGGCGCATATAATCCGCCAAGTGTTTTCATGTATTGCATATTTACATAGTATAAGAGTTGTCCATAGGGATATCAAGCCTGAGAATTTATTATTAGAAGAAAAGGATGATCTTTTTAATATAAAACTTATTGACTTTGGAATTGCCACTATAATAGAAGAAGATGATGTACAAGGAATGATAGGTACACCTTCTTATATTGCCCCTGAGGTTATAAATGAAAGATATAATGAAAAATGTGATGTATGGAGCGCTGGGGTACTTATGTATATATTACTATGTGGTTTTCCGCCGTTTCAAGGTTCTACAAAAAATGAGGTATATGAAATGATTAAAAATTGTTCATATATTCTTGATGGGTATGGTTGGGAAAACATATCATCTGATGCTAAAGACCTTATTAAAAAAATCCTCGTACCTCAAAGCTCTAGGATTTCAGCTGAAAAAGCTCTTAAGCATAAATGGATTGTGTCTATGTTAAAAAAAGATAAACGGGACCAAGCGACAATGAAAACCGTCCTTAAAAACCTTGAAGAGTTCAACGCCCAAAATAAACTTCAAGAAGCAGCTAAACTTTTTATAATAACCCAATTGATGTCTACAAAAGAAATAAAAGAAGCAAGGGATATTTTTAAAGAACTTGATGAAAATGGTGATGGTAAACTAAGTCGACAAGAACTTATTAAAGGATATAGAAAATTTGCTTCACAAAAAGATGCTGAAGATATGGTCGATAGAATAATGGCTGCTGTTGATACTGATCATAATGGGTTTATTGATTATAATGAGTTTCTTAAAGCTGCGGTTGATGTTAAGAAAATTTCATCTGAAGAATATTTACAAACTGCTTTTAATCTTTTTGATAAGGATGCTAATGGGAAGATATCTATTGATGAGTTGAAATCGGTATTACAATCGGCTGGGGAGGATGAGGTGTTGTTTCAAGAAATTATTAAACAGGTGGATATAAATGGGGATGGAGAAATTGACTTAGAGGAGTTTACGACAATATTGAAAAATGTTAGAGTTTCTGATAGATAGTTATAATGATATATAAGGATTTTTTATGAATTTTAAGATAGGTTGAGAGGATTTTTTTTTGTATGAGTTAGAAGATCAGGTTTTTAGGATAAAGTGAGATGTGGGTAGTTTTATTATTGGATTTTTATGATTGAATATTAGTTATGATGATCATTTTATATGAAATTCAGTATGTTTTTGATTATAGACAAAAAAATATTTAACNCTTAGTGTAAAAGTAAAATATTCAAATAAACAGTTTTTGATTATAGACAAAAAAATATTTAACCCTATCATATAAGTATATTTTCAAAACCAGTAATAATTGTAATATTTCTCTTATATTCCACTTCTAATACAAATATATAATTTGAAAATGATTAAAAATTTGAGAATACAGTCCCCTGAAGAAGATATAGAAGAGCAAATTGATAGGCTGAACTTTGCTGTTCAGCGTTTAATGCAAGGAATCGAACTATCTTCCCAAACCCCAAGAAATCCTTCACAGCTCTCATTTACCCACCCATCTTGGCTAGATGAAGAAGAACAAGATAAAAGTATTGAAATGCCTATTTCTATAGAACTAGAAAACAAATTTGAAGAAATACTTGTAAACCTTGATAGAATACAAATGATCAATGAAGACTTCTGGTCAGAACAATTTCGTCGTGAAAATACAAAATCATCGGTTGAAAACGATGCTTATGTTATCAAACTAGAAAAAGAAAACATGGAACTTAGATCCCGTCAGCCGATTTCCCGCAGTGACTATACTTTAAACCTACGTAAAAACCCATCTTTAGAAGCTGAAAAACGCAATTTCGAAGAAAAACTAGCTCAATTAGATAAATTAAACGAAGTCTATCATGCTAAAAACCAAAGCATCCAAAAAGTTCAAGAAAGCTTAAAAGTAAGAGAAAAGTGGATTGACCAAAAAGAAAAAGAGTTACGCGCATCATGGCAGAATTTTGAAAAAATGAAGCAAGATTGGGAAGTAAATAAAACAAACCCAGTAGATTATATGTCGAAATCCCCAATAAAATCAACTTTCAAAATAGAAAAGCCCCCAACTGCCTCTACAAAAAATGACTTTTCTCATAACAAACCAGAATTACTTACTACTCATCAGGGAGCCCCACCACCAAATGCCCCAGAAACCCCTTCAAGTAGACAAAAATCTTTAACAAACTTACAAAATGAACTTAAAGACCTTGAAGCTTCTCTTAGTTCAATAATAGACCCAGCTGAACATTCGAAACTTGTTATGAAAATTGACCAAATCAAAAATAAAATCGCAACAATCAGAGGGCAAATAGCTTTATTTCAATCAAGCAGATCATCGAGATTGATAAATCATATGATGAAAACTATGGAAAAAGAAGTTAATTATGAGGAAAATAAACGTAAGCAACAATTGGAAAAATTCACGAAAAAATCTGGAGGAAAGGTCCCAGACGAAACTGAAAAGCCCCAACAGAATCCAATTAATGAAACTTCAAGAAGAGTTTTACTTAATGATAGTATACCAATTACTAATGTATCAATATCTATACCAATACCTAATAAACAATTGTCTAGTCAAAAATTAACAGAAGAAAAACAGTTATTAGATTTTAGAAAAGAAATGCTTAATAAAAGAGAAAGAGAATTGACACAAAGAGAAACTCAATTACAAGAAACGTGGATGAAAATTCCTGGATCAAAAGATCTGATAGAAGTTGTGAATAAGGCTTTGTCTAAACTTACCGAGCAGAAAAATGAACTAGACAGCGAGCGTGAGGCTTTTGAAAAAGAAAAGGTTGAAATGTTAAAACTTAGAGATAAGCTTATGGAACAAATGAATAAGATTAAAAATTAATATAATCTTTATACTATTATTATCTTCAAAATAATTTACTCTATCCTAATAACTAATATAAAAATATAAATGAGTGAAACAGATATCATTAACTTTCATGTAACAATAATCGGAGATTCTGGCTCAGGTAAAACTAGTATAGTCAGCAGATACATAACTAATAGTTTTCCTCAAGCCCAAGAGCCCACAATTGGTTTAAGTTCTTTTTGTAAAATGATTCAATCACATAATAAAATATATCGACTCAATATCTGGGATGCTGGGGGTAATCCAAGATCCTCATTAAACTTAATAAATAATTGCAAGCTAGCTGATGCTTTTATAATAGCATGCGACATAAATTCATCAAATCCTGTAAAATCTGTTGAAACATGGTATGATATAATCAATCAAAACGCTAAAAAAATCATTATAAAAAGCTCTATAAGAGATGTTTATTTGCCAATAATAATTTTTATAAACAAAATTGATCTTGACTCCTGTGAAAACCATAAAAATATAGCAATGATTGAAGCATTCGCAGATGGAAAAATTATACCTGTAGTTAAAGGGTCAGCGTTAAATGGTTGTAATGTTGAAATATTGTTTGAAAAACTTTTTAATATGCTGGTGAATGCTTCATCATTAAAAAAAGATAAAAGTATTACTTTGAGTAATAACAATCATACTATGAAGTTATTAAAAAGTTCTAAAAAAAAGCAAAAATGCTGCTAATAATTAAAAAAACTAGGAATTTCAAGTAAATAATTAAATTTTTGATGCTAAAAACTTGAGGTGCGCTAGAAAATAATAAAGTATATTTTAAATCTTTATAGATATTAGTTTGGACTGATTATAGGTATTATTAATAAATATAATAATTACTTAAAATTTTTATCTAAATTTACATTCCCACAACTTGGTTTATATCTCTGACATATAAACTCTAATTCTTTTTCTATAGAAAATTTTGGTTGTTTAGATTACTAAAAAATCTCTAATAAAGAAGTTTCCATTAAAACCCCAAACTTTAAAAAGTTTTTGCATTTCAAATTTCTTTTACCCAAACTTTTAAACAATATAAATTTATATACACAACTATCTCATTTAATCATAATCTAACTTCTCATCCTACTTATAATTTCCCAACCTCATCCAACTCAAAAATCTTTTCCAATAAAAAAAAACTAATTATCTAATCATCTTCATCTTTGACCTCATCATTATTGCTTAAGTACGCTTCACACAAAGACTCAATCTTTTTCAAAATCGTACTACTAGCAGTATGAATTCCACCAACAGGTTTTTCAGGTTCATGCAAGCCACTTAACACAGAATCCAATTTTTCTAAAACAGGTAAATGTGTTTCATCACTATCCTTCGTGACAATCTTATTGTTATTTTTATACGCTGCATATAAAGACATAATCTCTGGATCCTTTGTCAACTCTTCAATTGGGTGTTTTTCACCTAACAAATTAGGGGTGATTTGAAGTATCTCATCAACATAATAATTATAGTCCATAATTTTTGTATCCCCAGGTAATGATACAGCCTTACTAAGTTCTTTAAATTTATCATTTAAATCTTTTGGATTTACGCTCATGTAAACTTTATGTTTATCTTGCCAAAGATTGAAATCTTCTATGAAACCTGGCTGGGTATTGGAGAGATGAGCATTAATATGACTCATTTCTTCACATAAGTATAATTTCACAGCATAAGCAGCATATTTTAATAAAGTCATTAGAGAAATTGACTCATCTTGCCATACAAATTTTTCTAAGTAAATGCTTAAGACAACAATTTCAAGCTCGTTCATCATAAGCTCTGTTGTTATGCTATTGAAAATCATTAGTAATGGTTGAGATTTTGCACTTTCTGGGACAAATGGACTATGGATGATTTTCCTTATTAGATGCTGGCTTTGCTGTGAAATACCGTCTCTGAGGAAATTTGTATATTGTTCGTCGTAGTTTTCAAGGAGACGATTATGATATTTGGATTTATCTTGCTTATAGTCGATTTCTGGCATGCCTGAACTACTTATTGAGTTTGAACGGACTTTCTGTTTCTTTTCGGGGTTTTTTGCAGGCCTTCCCCTTTTGGATCTTTTCTTTGGCTCTTCTGACATTATTATAAATCAAAAGCTACTTAATTATTTTTATCAGATTTAAATTCTATAATTAGAGCACTTCAGTTTGAAAAGTGTCCCTAATTTTAATTTTATCACTTATAGAAGGTTTTAATTAAACTAAACTCAAAAACTTCTAATCATAGAAACGAGATGCTAGGTTAGTTCAACAGAAATCGTAAAAAGGTATAAAAATATATGGGAATATAAAAGAACATCATATTCTTCATATCATTAAATGTATAAATTTTGCCACTTAGAAAAACTATTATTGCCTAGAGATTCTTATTGAATTTATCAGAATAAAAAGAAGCGTAAGGAAGGCTTTTATAATAAAATATATTCAAGTTTGGTTATATTTTTAATATTAAATTATAGGCTAAGGTAGATATTGATTAAAAAGATCAGAGAGGAAAATTAATTTTTAATCCATATGAGGAAAAATATTTAAATGAATATAATTGTATGAGTACTAGAAAAGTTAATAGTCATAATTTGAATTATTATGTTTAATATGATGTTTTTATTATAAATATTGGTTATTGGCTATATAGCCTCAGGTGGATTTCTATAATAGAAAGGCTTTATAAGAGAAAATTATTTTTTTGGGTTGAAAAATCTGATAAGAGTCAATATTGGGTAATGAATAAAATGGAAATATTATTATAGTTTAAGTCTTAAGTTTTTAGTTTTGCTATAATTATTTTAAAATTAAACACTTCTTAACCTTTAAAAAACTCTCAAAATTTGGCACAAACAAAAAATCTCCCTGAAACTAAAATTCATCCTTGCATATAAACTTAAAAATCCAAATTTATCTTTTCAACCTCAAAAAATCAAAATCTTTTCTGTTCCTCTCTGCATATCCTTCCATCAAAATACCTTATTTTTATTTGTAAAAATCTTATACTTATACATAAAAACCCCTATTGCGACCATATTCAATAAGAATTACCTTAAAGTTGTTTTTTCTTCTCATTAAGATTTTTAATCTCTAAGTCGACTTGCATCTGTTTAAGCTTAATCTCATCAATTTCTTTCCTAAGTTTACTAATCATCTGATCCTTTTCTACCAACACTAACCCTAGCAACTCCATATCCGATCTCAATTTATTCGAAGTTTTACTCCTTTGTAGCCCATAAGCTCTTGCAGCTCTAAGTAAATTCCTTTTTTCTTGTAATTGAAATTCAAGTTGTTCAATATCTTCTTTATCTTTCTTAGCCATAGCTTCTAAATCATCAAGCATTTTTTGTGCTGAGCTTGTATCATGTTTATTTTCAGGTCTATGATGATGTATAGCAAATTCTTCTTCAGCAACTTTTAAATCTTGATTAAGTTTTTCTTCTATCATTGTATATTTCATATAATTTTCTTCTAATTCTCTAAGTTTATTTTTAAGTTCATCGTTACTTCGATATCTACTTGAAGCTTTATCGCATTTTTCTTTAAGTTTATTAGTTTCTAAAGTGTTTTTCTTTAGAGTTGCTGATAAAGCTGAGTTTTCTGCTTCTAGTTGACCTAATCTTTTTTGAACATTGACAAAAAACTCGTTGACTAGTTTTAGATTTGCTTCTGGGACAAGGATTTTGTCTAAGTCAGCAATGTTGATTTCATTACTCGACTTGGCTAATTCTTGATATTCTTCTTCAAGGTCTTTAAGTTTCTTGTTTAAATCTTCGATTTTCTCTATGGATGATTCGTGGTCTAAAGAGTTGTTTCTTAGACTATCAACATTTTCTTCGGTTCGTGATACTGTTTGCTGTATGTTTTCAAGTTTGGACTTCAGCTCGTTTACTTCTTGTTTCGCGTATTTGCACATACATTTTAACTTAAAGAGTTCCTCCTCGCTGGGTTCAGAATGAGCTTCTTTGGTTTTTTGGTCGAGTTTTTTAGTCAGCCTTGATATTTCTTCCTTAAGATCTTGAAGTGTTTGCTGGTATTGCTTTATAGTGCTCGCTTGTACCTCAGGGTCTTCTGGTGATATAGCTTTTTCAGGGCTACTATCTGGAGGACTAGCAAATCCTTTAAAGTTTTCCTCTTGGCCTTTAATATTTTCATGATCTTGTGGAGGATTTTCAGTTTCCTCAACAACATTTTCAGCACTTTCATTAGCTGCTTCTGCACTACCTTCTTCTTCAGGAAGGTCTGATGGTCTTTCAGCAAGGTTTTCAGAGTCTGACATTATTTAATTTAATCCAATCGTTATTTAATTTTTTACCTTATGATAGATAAAGATTTAGAGGTATGCAAAGGAATTATCTATTAAAGTATTGACTATTATTATCTTTTAGTATTTAGATAAAGATTTTATCATGTGAATGTAGATTAGTATTATAAGATTTTTTTGAGAAAAAATATACTAGAATGGAAATATAGTTTTTTATATGAGTTTATTTTATGTGATAAGGTTTGGAATAAGGATTTTTAAGTTGAATATTATGATAATTTAGGATTATAATTCAAGTATTTTATTGATAGATAATGTGCTTTTTGTGTGATATTATATTTTGGTTAATGATGATATGTGATTTTTTATTATATGATTTAGCTATTTAAAATTGTTATGATTAACTTGAAAATACTTGGCTAGATAAGTTGTGTTTTGATTATTAATAATGTATCCCTAACTAAAATCTATAATATCACTAAATAGATTTTCCATAAACTAACACTAAAACACTAACCCTTTATCCCCATCTTTCACTAAAAAAACCTATCTCTATTTCAAAACTCCAAACCTTAACCAACTCAGAAAAATGTCACATTTCTACACATCCACCATTTTCTATCAAACCTCCCCAAACCATCTTTCAATCCTCATATTTTTTCAATATCACATCCAACCTATAATCCTAATATTTTATTTCCCATGCAAAATATTATAAAAAAATTACCTTTAAAATCCATCCAAAAATAACCCTTCTTATTTTCCTAATACAATCTAAATACCTTGATTTATTAAAAAACTTATCTCATTTCTAAAATCCTCATCAAAAAAAGAATCATTTGAAAAAAAAATTGCAATATGATCTTCTTATAATCAACACTCTCACTAAATCATTATAAAAAATATATCAAACTTAATCCTTACCATCAAACTATTTGCAATAACCCTTATGTAAACGGCTATAATAAACTTTTATTCCATAAACTTCATTTACTCTAGACAAATACATAAATGGATGAATCAGAGAAACAAGAAGTAAACTTTCAAGAAATTATAAAGGCGACAAAGGAAAAATCTCCTTCCCAAAGCAATATTCTAGCTTATATCTATCCAAGAATACGTTATCTTACCGACAACAACTCTGTGCTTCTTGAAAAATTACCGACTCCTGAACTTTTTATTATAATCCGCCCGTTCCTCGCACATAAAGAACCAGAAAACCGAACAACAGCTTTACGTATATACCGGTACTTATCAAATACAAAAGACAAGTTTTCCTTACTAAAATCCAGTCATATAGAATACTTTTTAGTTAGGTCGTTTGAACTTGAAGGCAAGCCAGTTGAACGCATTGAGGCTTGTAAACTAATCCGTCGTTGGCTCGAGATTTCTCCTGAGTCATTCCCAAAAAGCTTATGCAACTCTTTAGTCTCATTATCAGATACTGAAAACGATGATCTAAAAGAATTTGGCTTAGAAGCTTTAAGACTCTTAAGTATTACAAATACCCTCCTAGTTTCATGGAGTGGAGGAATAAGATGTTTAATAAATGCATTACTTGATATAAAATGTTCACAAGAGCTCAGTGAAAATATAATCTATACGATCTGTTATCTATTAAATGAACCTGAAACCAGAGTGTATTTAAAAAATGGTCAAGAACTTATGAGAATATTAGGGGTTTTTACTGATTATAATGCAAATATTAAAGAAAGTGATTTAGAAATACTATTAAAACTTGCCCGAAGGGCTACATTGATTATATCAAGAAGCTGGTCTGGGCTTATATTTTTAGCTAGTTCTGGGCTTAGAGATATTATAATGACTTTAGTACACCCTGGGAAGAATTTGATTAAAGAAGGAATACTTGATACGATTAGTGATATGATTAGTATACCGGTTGAGATTTCTCCTAGGAATTATAATTTACTGAATAATTACTTAGCTGTACTTATAAGAGCACTTTTGCATTGTGAATTACACCCTGCACTTACTCAGCTTGCTTTGGATCCTAATGTGAGAATATCACAAAGGGCTAGAAAATTGTTAAAGTTGATTACAAGACTTGGACCTGAATTACTCCCTGAAGCTCCAACTTGCCCAGTATCATTTATTAAAGGATCAGCTGGAAGAGGTGCGGAGTTAATTGCAGATATGGATAGTTATTCAAGGATAAATAATGAGTTTAAAGAAAAAAACTTGCTTTTTAAAACCTCAGAGTTCATCTCATCAGAGAATCCTGGGGTGCTTAATCCACCAAACTCACTGCTTAATTCGATATTCAAGAATCATTTAAGCCACATTATTGATGATAATCAGTTCTATTCGCTTATAAACAAAAGTCAAATCTTAAGAGAACCTTCAAAATGGGACTGGGAAGCTATATATGAAATATTATCTGGACCTATATCTGTAGGTGATCGACTTACTAATGTAGCTACTATAAAATTCCTTAAGAGTCTGATAATATTTTACACTCCTTCAAAGTCTACATTTGTTTGTCTACCTTGGGCTTCTGAACATTTTATGAAAGCTAAAATTGGAAATATGCTAATCAGCTTTTTACTTTTGATTAAAAATGGGAGGAAACTTCTGACTTCAGCATTTTCTGAAAGCTTTTTTGTTATAAGGAAAAGTTTTGTTGAAGAAATGATTGATGCTATTGATGAGGAGATTAGGTGTAATGAAGGGAAGAATACAAGCAATGCTAGGATATTGACTCCAGATAATGTGAGATTCACAATGACCAGAGAGTATTTCCGTTGGCTAGGCCTGCTTCTTAACCACCGATACGGGAGAAAAATTCTCAAAAGCCTTGGGTTCATCCCCAACCTCGTAAAAATCGCAGAAATCGAGCACCTTGCCCCAATCCTTCTCTCTGTCCTCGACTACAAAGAGCAAATCTCCCAACAGTTTTTGCTCTTTTCCTTACAATCCAAGCGAAAACTTGTCAAAATCCGTTCCTTACAGCAAATCTTCGTTATTTTCCGAGCAGGTATATTCGATGTATCATGGGCAATAGGAAGCATAGTAAATTTATTATACTTATCAGACACTGATCTTATCAAACTTTCCCTTAACACAATCACTGAAATATGCCAGCATAGAGACAATCTTAACACCCTTATACAAACAAGGCCGCAAAAGCTTTTAAAATTAGACTCAGACGGTAAGTCAATCTTACTAAAATTCCTAGCAAGTCAAACTGGGATTGAATATTTATGCGAAATGGACTTTTTAGATGACGAGCTCAAAGATTGGGATGATTTTCTAAACATCGAATACGCCAGAACGATCGAAGAGAAAATTGAAACCGGGCTTAATTCACAGAAAAAAAGTTATGGGATTGTATTAAACACCCCAAAAATTTTTGTAAACTATGGGAGGTTACAATTATCCTGGTTATCAAGTTTACCATTATATTTCCAAGTTCAAATGAATTCTAAAACAATAAACCTCGACACTTATCTTGAAGTAGATAAAGAAGATATTTTCTATGTAAGTTATCTTGGTATAAAAGTTTCAGATATCAAAGAGACAATTCTTGTATGTCTAAAACTCGGTAACTCTTTTATAGACAATTATGGTAATGAAACTCCTGAACCAAGTTGGATTCGTTGTCGTAAAGATATAAAAAACCCAAGCAAATCCATAACTTACACAGTCATCGAAAACGACGGGATTTTTTTCACATTCAGCGAGACAGAAAATTCTTTAACAATCGAGTCAATAAAATTTAGAGCTCATCTTTTACCTAAAGGAATCCCAGCAGTCCAAGTCCCAAAGCATTTTTTTGGTGAACTGGGGAAAACAAAACTAGGTTTTAATAAGCTTATAAGCTCAAAAGTTCTTGAAAAATACACACAAAAGCTTATGGAAAAACACACAATTATAGAAAAAAGGGCCTGGATGTGGGCTTTAGGACATGCTGGTAGTACAAATCATGGTGCTGAATATTTGATATCAATAAAAGCTATAAGGCAACTTGTTGAAATAGCTGAAAAATCATTAATATTATCTTTAAGAGGTACAGCAATACAGACTTTATCCCTTATATCTAGATCAGCTGTTGGAAGAAAAGAATTATTAAAGTATTTTTGGACTAGTAAACCTGAAAATAATTCAATTTCTATATCTGTACCTTTGGATTCTAATAAGATTTTCTGGTTAGAAGATAGATCTATTGAGTTTATGCATAGTGATAAATGTAAAGAAGTTGAAATGATTTTGGATTCTATTGAACTTAGTGATAAGGAAAAAGAAATTTATGAACATGTATGTAAAATTGGATCAGTAATTGATAAGACAGAAAGTGAAGGGTTTTTGAGGGATATGAGAGCGGCTACGCCGCTAGCTTTGCAAAGTATCCCACTTTTTCATGCAGTTATGACTACGCTTAGTGGATATTCGTTTAAATTGTCGGTTAGGAGGAAAATACATAAACTTCTTGAGAGGATTTATAGGGTACCAAATGTGAATGATGTTGATAATTTAATTTATATATCGTAGATTTTTTTTTTTTATAAGAGATTAAATTTTTAAGGAGAAAGGAGGGAGAAATTATGTGAAGTTATAAAAAATATATGAAGAGGTAGCATAACGAAATTATTTTGAATTTATAATTTTTAAGATATGAACGAGAATTAGTTGTAAATGGTTTTCAATGGTTAATTATTAAACTTTAGTCATATTACAGTAAATCTTGCATTATAAAAAAACACCCAACAGGAATCACCATAACTCTTTATACAATTTTTATTTAGCACTTTTACATTATAAACTTTTCTACAATTTATACTAAGCATCTAAAATATAAATAATTATAACAATCAGTTTATTATCCTTTATTATAAAAATTATCATTATTATAACATCATTATCAGAAAATCTTTTAATCTATCTAAACATATATTCTAACCTATACAACAATCCAAAAACTTCATCTCTTAACTTATCAAAACTCAAAACTTTTACATCTTAATAATAATCTAAGACGTGGCAAACCCTTCAGAAGTCTGCGAAGGGGATTTAATCAGAAACCTCTGTTTCTTAGTACTAACCATATCCGAAGGACTAAACACATTTCTCATACTTTTCCTTCTCTCAACCTCACTCATCCTAATTTTCAATTCCTCTAAACTTCTCATATTTTCATTACTCTCTTCTTTTGCCACTTCAATTTTTTTCCTTATCTGCATATTCTCAGCTTCAAGTTCTGATATTTTTTTCTTATACTCTTTATGTATATATTTATCAATTTCCTCTTTCAATTTATCAATTTTGTTTTTTAAATCATTATTATAAACTGGTTGTTGATCTATAAATTCTACACGTTTTCTAGGTGTTACGCTTTTAATACGATCTGAACTTTTGCTTTTATGATGTTTAGTTTTCATATCTTGTTTTGACATAGATCGATTTCTAGAAGCAAAAGTTGAATAATTGTAATGGATTTTAAGTTGACTTTGGCTTATTTTGGTAAAGAGATTTTTTAAATTACTCATAATTTTATTGTATTCATTACGAAGGGTTTCAAGTTTTGTTGTTGACTCAGTGTCGAATTTTATCATTGAAGTGGATTTGTCTAGTAGATTAAGAACACCTTCTTTGAGCACTGTGATTGCATTTAATAAACGGGATGTATTTGGAGATTTTGCATTGGAGGAAGAGATTTCGGCTAGAAGGTTGCTTAGACCATTTGCTTCTTTTTGTAATACTTTGATATAGTTTGTTACTTCGTTTTGCCAGTTCATTTTTTTGTATATTATTTTAGGTCTGGATGAAGATTTTGTATGAGAGAAGAAGGAAAATTTGTTTTTTTATAGGACTTTGTGGGTTTGATTTGAGTTTTACTAGAAATTATTTCCCAAGTCGGTTTTTTTGCTTTTAGTGTGCTATGAGTATAAAAAAATTTAATTTAACATGAAGGAAATGGTATAAAACACTTTTAGTCTTTATCAAAAAAATATCAAGAAAAACTATTGATTTTTGAATATAAAAACTAACTCAAACTTATAAGAGATTAATAAATAAAATACTATAAGCTTTTTTATTATAAAACTTTTTTTGTTCATACTTATTATCTTATAAAGCCTGATATACATTTAGAAATATCAAGAATAAAACATCTATGATATTATCTTATTTAGTACTTTTTTAAACTATTTATAAATATATCTCAGCATAAAAATAACTGGATATATATGATAGCATTTAACATTTCGCTTGTAGTACTACAAGAGATTTCTACAATTTTCATTATAGCAATCAGTCTCTATAAGATAAACTATTTATAAATATATCTCAGCATAAAAATAAGTGGATATATGATACAGTCAGCATATTTGTGGCACTGCAAGAAACTTCTACCATTTTCATTATATTATGAATCGCTATAGGATTATACAATATTTTAAAATTACAAAAAACTTCATTAGCACAATCTTTTAGTGATTTCTATTTTGGATTCCATAATTTAAGTATGATGAATATTTAGTTACCTGAAATATAGCATTTCATAAATTGTAGTTGATAAAAATGATTCTAAATTTTAAGATCTGTTGTTTCTTTTAGTTAATATTGCAATTCTATTATTTAGGCAATAAAAATTCTTTTTATCAGTGTGTATTTTGTTTTTTTTTCCCAAAAAAGTTAATATTTTAATGTTTAATTCTATGATAAGTTCTTGTGTAAGTTTAATATTGTATGAGCTGTAGTTAATATGAATCCTATTTTTTTAACGGTTTAAAAAAATATAATTTTATCATTTGCTTTTGAATCTGAACTTTTATAAGCTTTTTTGAAGTTCTGTTGTCGTTAGGTTATATGGAACTTAATTATTTGAATGCTTTGTATGCTTGTGTCTTTAAATTCATGCAAATATATCGTATGATGAGTAATATGATATAGATTCAATAATAATTATAAAATATGTATTTTTACTAAAATGCTTGGTTATCTAATTGAAGTTTTATAGAGATTATAATTTTAGTGAGCCTAAAAGCATATTTTAATTTATNTATAAAATATGTATTTTTACTAAAATGCTTGGTTATCTAATTGAAGTTTTATAGAGATTATAATTTTAGTGAGCCTAAAAGCATATTTTAAGTTAAGGTCTTATTAACTTGATAACCCTATATCAAAACATATATTATTGAACTAAATAAAAAGATTAATAGGACAAAATGGAGTTAAAGGTATTTATTAAGTTTATTTACATGTATAAACTCTAGTTTTGAAATGCCATAAAATTTCCTTTAAAGCTGATATTAAAAGAAAACTTAAATAAATTACACCCATTCCAGATACTATTTTACGATTGCTAGAATACAATAAATACTTAATATTAATCAAAATCAAAGAAGATAATTTATACTTTTTTAATAGAAGTTTTCATCTCTAAGACTTACTAAGTACTTCAAATAAATCATTTATATTATCAACAGATAATACAATCTGTTATAAAATCACTCAGTTTGTATTATAAAATATCACCTATAGTTTATCCCTCTAAAGACACTGTAATTTCCATATTTTACCTACTTCTAGTATAAAAACCAATAGCCAAATATTTAATTTATAAACCTGAAATTGCCTAATAAAACCAAACACCAAAGCCTAATCTCTTCTATAAACCTTATCTTTTCATTATTATATATATCCTAATTAAAAAATCATATCATCAAATATTCGCACCTCCGAAACCTAAAAAAACACTTAAAAACAACCAAAAACTCTTATTCCAATTCTCTTATAAATTACTATAATTCATAATAACCATATTCCAAAAATCTTCTTTAAATCTAACCTAAAAACCCCTTCAAAAATCTACCCATCCATCCCAACACCCATCTTAATCATAAAACACCCTAAACCCACTTCTAAAAATACCAATTTCAATAATAACAAAACTATTTTAATGGAGAAAGGCCACGAAGATAAAACAATTTTCAGAAAAAAACCTTCTCGTTTTGCAGACTCATACGTAAACACCCTCTGGGAATCATCAAAAAGGATTCTTGACCTTGGTAGCAGTACCGAAATTCGTAGATCCTCAAACCTATCATCAGTCCAAGATTCCCAAATCCTCAAACCTTTATTAGCTTCAGTGACAAGGTCTTTACAAAAATCCATGGAAAATTACATAAACCCAGACGATTTTATCCTTTCATTACCTCCTCTTCTCAAACTTATGCAGCATCTTATCGCTGTTCTTAAAGGTTGTATAGGAAAACAAGATATCGACACTTTGCTTACACTTCTCACATTCACTGGATCTCAATCAACAGAAAACCTTGGGGCAAAAATCTCAGCTTTAATGACAATAATCGACACAATCGTTATTTCTATATACTATTCAGGTGAAACTAAAGATATTCTTTCACATATTTATGTCAAATTTATAAAATTCATAGGAATTATATGCGCTTTACCCTTTAGGAAACTTTTACGTTTTTCTTTGGGGAACCACGATTCTGACCTTAAAGAAGCTAATTATGAAAAAATACATTTTTTCGAGTATGTCCTTGTTGTTGTCCTTTCGATATGTAAATATCATAAAATATCAACAGACATGCCGATTTTGAATGAACTTTTTGAAGAAATTTCTTCGTTTATTTTGACATGTAATGATTTTTCAACTTTGAATATATCCCAGAGCTATTTTGTTATAAACAATTTTACTTTGTCTTTAAGCATTTTATATTATGGGAAATCTAATGGGAAAATGGTTGAGTGTCCATTGGAAATCACTGATAATTTTAAGAGTTTGTTTATTGAGAGTATTAAAATGCTTATAAAAATACACCCTTTTGATAGCAATTTTGATGAGAGTTTTGAAGCGGAAATGAACCCTTTGGCTAAACTGTTTAATTTGGCGTATCAGCTTTTTTTGCCTTTGAAGATTAAGGGAGATGGGCAAATTTATGGGATTGTTGTGGTTTTGTTTCAGATTATATTGGAGGAAAGTGGGGAGATTGAGAAAAGACCTGATGGGCATTGGGCTAAGAATAAACTGAGGCTTTATATTATGGAGTTTATAGGGAAGTTTTTTTTTGGTGAGAGTGAAAAGAATGGGATTGATAAAGATTTAGGTATTGAGCATTTGGTTATGAATGTGAATTTGATAACAACATTAGAACCCCAACTGACAAAAAAATGGAGAAATCTCTTTAGTGAAATGAAAGAAAAAGCCAGCCATAAACGAATCAACGAGGCAATCCTCCAAATCTTTGAATCTTCATTTAACTCCCTCAACTTTCTAAAATTTATTAACGAATGGCTAGTCGAACTTAGCAACACTGGAATGAAAATCTTAGAATTTTTCATCAAAGCTGGTATAGTAGAAAAACTTATCCAATCTTTAGCATTTGACACTTCTGTTTATAAAGATCAAATATTTATTACTACCAGTTTCTGTTTTAATTATACTTTTATTCCAAATACAGAAGGAATTCTAAATATAATCTTTGAAAAACTTATTTGTAAAGAAAATACTAGAGAATATTGTGAATTGTTTTTAAGTAAATTATTACAATTACATGAAGATAAAATTTTAAACAGTTTTATTGAGTTTTTCAGTAGAGAAAATGATTTTAAGGTTTTTGAAACTTTGATAAATGCGCTTTTAAAAAGCTTGCAGGATAAAAATTCCTTGGAGCTTCTGAGAAAATCATTACCTTGTTGTGGGATTTTTATAGCTTTGGAGAAACAGTTGAGTCAGTGTTATAATGGGGAACAGAGGTATACGGTTTCTTATTGGAAAAAGAGTTTTCAGTTTTTGGAAGCTTTTATTAATGTGGAGAATTCAGATTATATGACTTGTACAATGAATTTTTTTAATTTGGTCAAAGTTTTTAGGATTAAGGAAATGAAATCATATCGCTTATCTATAATAAAATCCACTATAAAATATCTCAAACATATAGTCATAAGCAAAAACTACACCCAAATAAAAGTCCCAGCTGGAATTCCCCTTCTTTTAGAATACTTTTCATACCCAGAACTCACTGGAATTGAAAAATTCAGAATAAAATTCGAAAACATGCTAAAAATCAGCACTAATTTCAATAATGCTGTAAAATTCGGACTTACAATCATTCTTCTTCAGAACTATGATAAAGAAAACTCTTCAATTTTATGGCGAAATAGAGAAAAAATGATATCAAATGCTATTGAATGTAAATTCACATACACAGAACTTGCTGAACTACTAAAAAAAATACAAGTTTTAAAAAATCCTAGAGAAAAACTCTCTTTATTAGGGATTTTATTTGATTCTCTTATAAGAAATGATTTAAATTCAGGGATTTTTAGTCATTTTTACTTTGGCTATGATAATTTTCTAGCTTTAGATTGCACAAATGAGAAAGCTAAGATAACATTAGCTAATGAGTTTGCGTGTGCTGTGTGGTTTTTCCCTGAGGGTAAAAACAATTGTAGTTTTTTTATGTTAGAGAGTAATCCTGAGTCAATTGTAGTGAAAATTGTTAAAGGAGTTATAGGTTTAGAGATTGGCAATGTATGTTATTATTCAAAAAATCATGTGTTACAGAATAGTTGGAATCTATTGGTGCTTAATTTCAAACACACTAAAATCGCTAAAGTCCTCACATGGAAAAAACTAACCATCTCCCTCAACAGCACCAAAACCAAAATCCGAGACAATTCTCTTAAAATCCTAAAAAAATACACAATCACTAAACTTATCTTCAGTTCCCAAACTGAAATCCCAAGATGCTACATAGGTAAAATTGCATGGTTTGACCTTTTCTCAAGATGGTTAACAAAATCACATATTTCATTCATTAAAACACTTACTGAAGCTTATTCAATAACAAGTATACCATATACAATAAAACAAAATGACTTAAAAACCTTTCAAGAACTTAAAGAAGCCCTTTTAATGAATTGTAGTAGTGATTCTATTTATAATCTTACGAATATATCTCCAAATATTTCTTGTGATATTTTTGGGGGAACTAGTGTTTTTTATGTTATACAAGCTTATAATCCTACTAGGTTTATTATTGAATTATTTGAAATGTGTATGGATAATGAGGATACTTTAACTAAAGCATATGAGATTGTGTTAAGGATTATATTGAGTATTCAGAAAATACCAATGATTGGTGAACAGTTTTTTCAGGTTTTGTCATGTGTTGTGAGAAATTCAGAGATTAATGAGAGGATTAATGAACTTTTGGTTATGATTTTAAGTAAGATTCCGGATGAAGAATTTAAGAGGATGGTTTTTGATAGTTATTTGTATAAGGTTTCGATGAGGCCGTTTAAGAATAAGTACCTGTCAACTATAGTAAAACTATTTAAAAGCCTTTTCCCATTAAGCCGTGAAAACCTTCATAAGTTCACCCAACTTATAGCCGGTACAGAAAAACCCCAGCTAGAAAATTACCTTAAAGACTATATAGGTGAAGATATAGAAAATAAAAAAACTGAATCCATAGCATACGTTCTTATTTCTCTAATAAACAAAAAAGACGAAGATATAATCGAAGGTATTCTAAAAACAATCGACACTTTTTCAACTAATTTCGGTAATTTCACCCCTATATCAACAGTTTTATTACATATACTTGAAATGCCTTTTAGACCTGAAATCCAGATTTTGACTTTAAAATGTTTATGCTTAAAAGACTCTGATGATACGAATCAACAGAAAATCATGAGTTATTTAGTTGATGAAGTACTTAATCCCGAACTCAATGAAAAAATAATTGAGTTTTTGCTTACAAATGGACTTGAAAGTAATAAACACAATCGGTATATAAGGTCTCAGTTTGTTAGCAGTGTAATTATCAGATTACCAAATATCGTTAATGTAGGTGTTTTTGTTAAGGTTCTTGATGTTATAGACAAATATTTGAATAATTTCAAAAGATATTTAAGAGAAAATAAAATCTGTGAGATTTGGCCAAGGGACTTCCAAATCGGTCCTTATTCAGAAGAGTTTAAAGACTTTGCTATGAGTATAATAAAAATTGCAAAAGAAAACAGTGTGTCAATATCAACAAATCATGCTTATATCATAGAATCCAGTTCACCAATTTATATATGCGACCTTGGTTCAACTATTGAAGTCGAAGAACCTGGGGCAAAAACTCCTTATACAAAAAAACGTGAAGGAAAAGAAGACTTAAGACTTATAAGTACATTTCAAAAAGAACGTGCTGCATCTCTAGACAAAATTGTTTCTAAACAAAGCAAAGACAAAAGTTCAGCTCGAGGTTCTGATACAAAAAGTGTTCATTTCTATGGAACCCACTCCAAAAGAAACACCCCAAACTTTTCTGATCTGACGAACTACTCAGAAAACTTCAAAAAAATCTTCTCAGAACTCACAGAAAACTCGTGGTTCACAAGGCTCTACGAATTAGAAACTCGTGAAAATTATAAACTTCAACTTATTTATAACAAATATTTAAACGGTTTACACTGTACAAAACATGTTGTCAATAACAGTTCGTGTCAAACAAAAATCAGACAAGTTTATGATAAATACTATAGATGGGCATTACTAAAATCAGATTTGCCAGACAAAAAAAAAATAGGTAAAGATTTTAAAATGTCGATAAAAGACCAGGAATCGTTTGGGAGTTTTATAAGTTATTCGACTAGTGCTTATACAAAATTTAATGATAAAAATTTATGTAAAGGGACTTTAGAACTTATAAAAATTCAAGGGAGTTATTATGGGGATTATGAGATAACAGATACTTTTATGGAAGTTAAATTCTCTGGAAGTATGAAACCTCCAAATTTATACCCAGGTAGTGCACTTAAATATACAGAAAAACCTAAATATGCTTGGTATATATGGTATCCTTCAGAAATTACTGAGATTATTGAAAGGAGGTTTATACATAAACATACAGCTATTGAGATTGTTTTGAACTCAGGGAAATCTTTTTTTTTGAATTTCTTTGAAAAGTCACATAAAGAAAATGCTGTGGCGAAATTAAGAAATTGGGGCATTTCAAAACATTTTGCTAAAAGTACTGTGGGGTATTTAGAAAATTTGACTAATGAATGGAAAAAAGGGAAAATAACAAATTTTGAGTATTTGATGGTGGTTAATAGGATAGCTGGAAGGTCTATGCATGATTTGAGTCAGTATCCGGTTTTTCCTTGGGTACTTTGTGATTACTCGAGTGAAGAGTTGAAACTTGATGAAACGAAAAAAGTTTTTAGGAATATGGATAGGCCGATTGGGGCACAGACTAAAGAAATGCGCAACGAAGCCAAAAGAAAATTCACAATGTGGTACGAGTCAGGATTGCAGCCATTCCACTACGGCTCTCATTATTCAAATTCAGGCATAGTAACTCATTTTCTCTTAAGAGTAGAACCATATACAACCCAAGCTAAAAACCTTCAAGGTGGTACTTTCGATGTTGCAGACAGGCTTTTCTTCTCTTTTGAGTTAGCTTGGAAATCTTGTTTATCAATGAATGGTGACGTTAAAGAACTAGTCCCTGAATTATTTTATCTTCCATTCACTCTTAACAGTTACTCAAATCAAACTTTCGGATGCACTCAAAGCAAAAAAACAATAATCCATGTCGACTATCCCAAATGGGCCTCATCTAATTGGGATTTCTTAAAAAAACATCGACTAATTCTTGAATCCCCACAAGTTTCTTCAGAACTTAATCTATGGATCGATTTAATTTTTGGTTACAAACAACTTGGTATTCATGCAAAAGAAGCTTTAAATATTTACTCTGAAACCACATATGAAGAATCCTTCAATCGTATCATCCAAATGAACTCTAAAGATTTTGATGGTCTTGTAGAACAAGCTTATCATTTCGGTCAAGTCCCAATCCAAATTTTCAATAAAAAACATATTAAAAAAGATGAGAATCCTATCATAAAAATCCTTGATTGCTTTAGTTTTGACCATTCTGCTAAATTTGTAAAAGAATCAAAGGCAATAGACTCAGAAGGTTTTTCACATGCAATTTTTGTCTTGCCAATGAAAATTTTGGTTATTAAAAGAAATTTAAATCATATGTATTTGGTAAAATATAGTACGAAACAAGAGAAATTTATGCAGAGGACAGAAAATGAATTAGAGTGTTATTATATGATACATAAATCAAAGCTGAAAATGGAAGAAATTAGAGAATTACTTTATTATAGTAAGGATATTGAATATACAAGTAATACTTTTGCTTTGTATAGGCAAAGGTTTTTAGTTTCAGGAATGCATCCTTCGAATTCTTTGTCGATACATACACTAAAAGGGAAACTTGTGATAAATTTATCGTTTCATACAAATTTAGTGAGTTCTGTTTGTTCCTCCAATGATTTTATTTTTTCTGCAAGTTTAGACTCGACTATAGCTTCGTGGAATGAAATCTCAACTGGAACTTTCGCCCCTGAGTTGACTTATTATGGGCATAGTTCTCCTATTATGTGTTTACAAGTTATAGACAGCTATCAATTATTAATATCTAGCTCAATAGAAGGAAAAGTTCTTATTCATGATATTCGTTCATCATTCTGCCTGAAGAAAATTTCTATCAACGCTTTCAGTCTGGGTGTTAGCGAATTAGGGATAATTGGTATTTGCACACAATCATCAGTTGAATATTATGATATCAATACCGAACATATCCTAAAAATTCCACAATCCCAAGCAAAATCAGTGAAATTTAATTGTATAGGTGATTTGGCTATAGAAATTTATGAAAAAAAAATAATTATTAGAGACCCAACGAATTTATCTCAAGAATATATCGTTAAAGTTGCTGAAATCCAAGACCTTTATCTTCCATATAATGAAAGAAATGTGTATTCATGCAGAAATAATGATAAAAACATGACTGGAGTTTATATATTCCGCAAGACATAATCAAAAGTTCGATTATTAGTGTTAAATCTGACATTATTAATAATTAGTACCGAATTTTTATAATACTCAAAGGACTTTGGGCTCTAATATTGCTTTTAGTCCTTAAATTTATAGTATAATTCTTTGGGCTTTGGGACTTTTTAAGTCTTTTTTTAGGTTTTTTTTCTATAGCAGGGAGTTTTTCTGCAATTTGAAGAGGTTTTTTATCTGGCCTTGTAGGAATTTCAGGTGTTTCACTACGTTGTGGGGTGATTTTCTTCATTTTCTGTGTCAGAGTATATCTATGAGATAATTTTATATCTTTTGAAACTACAGGTTTTGATTCTAAAGTATTATTTCTGCAGTTAAAATACATGTTAAGATATTCATCAAGATTTTCTAAACATAAAGGCTCATCATGAACTGTTGTTGGGGTTTTTATTATGTTTATATTTTCTAATTCAGGGCATGTCTTTTTGAGTCGTGATGAATCTGCTGTTGATATTGATTCTGTTGGTTTTTCTATAGATAATTCTGAATGAGTTAGTTTATGGCCTTGGGCCCTTAGACGAATTGGAGAAATTTTACCAGGGCGTGTTCGAAAATGCATACTCAGGGCAAAACTTAGAGGTTTGTTTTTTGTGCTTCGAAATGGGGAAGGGGTTTTTCTTACTATTAGGTGCATAATATAAAGATGTGATAATTTTCATTTGAAGACTTATAGGAAGATTTTATGTGTTTTTTGGATGGGGGTTTTTGTTATGGCTTTTGTGTGGGGTGGTTTTGTTTTAAATTATAAAAAGATAGTTTGAATATTTCTATCGATATTATTAGGTTGAATTATATGATGTTTGGGTGATTTGAATTATATGATATGATGTTGTATCGCATTTTGGTATATTGAATATTGTGTTTATATCTATGATCATAAGACTTTCATACATAATTTCCTATATTTTGCTAATATGAATACAAATATAAATATAAAAATTATGAAAACTCCTTCTATGCATTTAAAAGCCTATTTTCACCCAAAACAAAAAATCTCTCAATAGCCTCACTCCAAAACTCAAAATCCCTCTATCACATAAAAAAAAAAAATCTTATTTTTTATCACACAATTTCAAATCATATTTATCCTCTTATAATATAAAAGTATTCATTTACATCAAGCCTACAATAAAATTGCAAGGCTCAATTTAAAAGTGGTAAAACTCACTAAACAAATTAATTGATTTTTAGCTAACTACGAAATATATTGATAACCTTCTTTTTTAGTTGAGGCATAAAGTTTTTCCTGTTGTACAAAAGTTATAATTGCTACTTTGAGTGCTGGTAAAAAAGGGACAAAGCTTGGTATTGTATCACTAACCATAATTTTAAGTAAAGTTATCATAATTGTTGGTATAACTGTGCTAATCCAAAGAATTTCAATACCAACAGGGTTGAACTTAGGTGCATTAGGATTTCTTTTCATTTTAATAACAGGAATCACCCAAGCAATAAGGTTAATAAACCCAAGAATAATCACAGGTGAAAGGACAATACAAGGTTGAGTTGGGAAACTAGTCTCCAAATAGCACACAGTAAAAATACTTGTCAATAATAAAGCTACAAACCATAAAATCAACATAATAGCCTGTCTATACATTCCAATTGATTTATCAACCATACCAGGTATTATATAACAACTATATCCAAGATAAATAGTAAGCCCATACCATATTGGCACAAAAACACTTATCCAACTTGCATCAATTATTTTTTCTAATCTTAATGCAAGTAATGTAAAGAACACAACAAATGTTATAACAAAATTATAAACAGCAAATAAGGTTATAAATTTAGCATATTCTTGCATTTGGAAAAAAGAATTAGCCAAAATCCCATGAGCCATTGCCGGGATTAACAATAAAAATAGTATCATTGGAATAAAAACAATTTCCCATGGTATTTTACCTGTTTCTAAACGGATAATTGCTAGGATCATGAAGAGAAGTAATGCACATATACCAATACGCTTGATTGTTTGGAGCTGTAACAATGATTTGCTATCAATAACCATTTATTATTATCCGTTTATTAGAAAAATGCAAGAGAAAAGGGCTGGTGTGAGGTTGATTTGGAATAGTAGTATGTGTTTTTGAAAGAAAATGATGTTTAGAAGAATTTATTGTTATTTTGATAAGATTTGTAGAGTTTTTTTAAGGAAAAAATTGCTTTGGTGATTGGGTTTTGAATTTTTAATATGAGATTTATTAGAAAAGTTTATGTATTTTGTTAGAAGTGCTTTTAGGAGTTTAGTTGATATTTTTATTATGGGAAATTGAAGGATTAAGAGAGAGTGATTATATGATTTATTATAATTTACAGATAAATATGAAAAAAAAAAAGCTTGATGAGTTGGGAGAAAATGTGGAATCTGCTTTTAAGTTTGGGTTATAATGAGATTAACATGTATGAGAGGGTAAGAATTGTTTTGAGACTACCTGCTGAAATTTAAAAAAAGGGTAGTAAAAGCTAAAATTGTGATTATAATTTTTATCTAGTTTATTTTTGAATTATTAGGATTATCGCCTTAATGTTGCTTGGACCTTGCTGATTTCTTTATTTTTTGTAGTATATTTGCCTAATGAGATTTTTGATTTTTTTGTTGATTTTTATTATTTCTTGCTCATCATGTTTTACAAATTTTTCATCCTATAAAGGTATGTGTTAATGAAAAAGTTTTGGTTTTTTATTCGCATATTTTTTGAGTATTTTTTATATTTTATAACTTTCAGTTTTGTATTCCTTACATTTTTGACTTATGAGGCAAATGACTTTGGAATTTTAAATTTTTTTGGCAGTTTTCGAAGTATAGTTTTATATTTTGGCATAGTTTATTGTAGGGTTGTAGCAGTTTGAGTTGAGGGAAAAATTTTACGAAAATTGTTTTGCTATTGAAATTATCTTTAATTTTATAATAGCATATCAGAAATGTTTAAAGTGATTTTCATTCTTAGATACTATCCTGAAAAACGACAGAGTAACCAAAAAAAATCATTTAATTAATGTGGTATAGTATAATTGATTTATATTTTTTTCTTTTAGGATCAAATAAATTCTATGGGAAATCAAACATAAATACTTTAAGCCTTATTACCAAAAAAATCAAAATTCCTTATCTCATTCCTAAAAAGTTTATCCTATAACAATATCCTCAATCAAGCTATTCCTAAAACTAAACAATCAAATATACCTCAAATTATCAAATCTCACTTATTTTCTTCTAAAAACAAAAATCTCTTTCAAACATTCCCAACTCAAAATCCCATCTCCAACCATCAAAATTCATCCACTCTATCAATCCTAAATGCTTTCTACAATCACAACAGTATTTCCTTCCTAATCCTATCTACTTCCAAAATCTTAATCTTCTAATCCCAAAATACAAAATTCTAACAAAAGTCTTAACAAATTTATAAAAAAAACCCCGAACGCAATCCTCCTTCCATTAAAAACACTCAATCCAAAAAAAAATCTATTAGTATATCTTATAAATATGAAGAAGCACTTCGACGATAAAAGCCGATCTAAATCTATAGACTCTAAAAGCCATAACAACTCAGTCTATTCAATACTAAAAGATCCATCTAAATCTAAACTCAAACATCATCGATCAGTACGGTTTATAGAACCTGAAGATTTTTCAAGCGAAGAATCTCTTGAATCTAAATCAGTATGTCAACAACAATCTAAAATCCAAATACTCAAAACTCCAGTCAATGATTTTTTTAAACAAAACTCTCCTAAAGAACCACAGCCTTATAAACCCGTTTCTGGTTCTTCTAAATTAATAATAAAAAACCATAAAGCTAAAGATCTCCAATACAATAAACCTGATAATAAACCTAAAGCTCAGTTACATAAGATTGTTGTAAAAAACAAAAGAAGTAAAGGTTATCATTTTAGTGCATCTCCGAAATTCGAGCCAAAGATTATTAATTATGAGTTTCGGGATAAGAATTTCTATGAAAAACTCAATAAATTTATTTATTGCAAACCTTCAGGGATATGTAAGAAGAAAACTGGTAAATGTTATGAGAGTGATAAATTAAATGCATGTGATTCGAGTAGTGTTTATATTGGGAATAAATCAGTGGATATTGTATCAAGTCCTTCTGAACCTAATTCTGGGAAAGTTTATTATAAAAGTCTGGGTGTGCAGAATATGAATAAGGGTGTTCAGGAGAGGATTTTTAAACCACAGAGTTCTTATTTATTGAATTAGGTCTGTTAGTTAATTAATTATATATAGAAATGGGTAGTATTAGTTGCAAAGCTTGTGACTGCAATCATTCTGATGTAAAGCTCGAAGGTGAGTTTAACAACGTAATATCTATTTAGGATAACTACTTAACCTATCATGGTTTTCGAGAGACCATGAACACTTTTTTCCAAAACGATTTCCAAGATCATGATCAATACAAAGCGCATATAAAATCGTTAGTAAAAATCCAAGCTTTTGCCAGAAGGATAATATGTAAAAGTCGTTATTTAACCCTACAAAGAAACTTAAAACCTGTTTATGTTTATTTTAATAGCGAAGAAGTCAAGCATTTTGTTGGACACAGTACAAGAATGGTTGGATACAGGGAATTAGTCTGTATGAAAACTTATAAAAACGGAGGTGTTTATTCAGGAGAAATGAGAGGTAATCTTAGAGATGGCCTAGGGAGTATGAAATGGAAAGATGGTGCTTGTTATGATGGTCTTTGGTCTTTTGGTCGTCCATTTGGTATCGGGACATTCACATATCCAGATGGAGAAGTCTACAAAGGTAAATGGAAAAACTATTATTCTAAAGGAAAAGATAGTGAAATTTCAGGTTTGGGTATCATACTATGGAAAGAAAACGTCAAAGATGGGTACAAATGGCTTTGGTTCAAAAAAACAATTGACCTTAACAGCCCGAGATCTGTATCTCTAACCCCAAGAAATGAAGAAAAGCTTCAAGAAACACAAGGAAAGTATCTAGAAATGAAACATGTTTTTGAAGTTAAAAGCTCACAGCCATTAAAATCAAATAAAGAACAAAAACTTGTATATCCAGATGGAAGTATGTATATTGGAGATATAATTTCTGGGGTTAGACAAGGTATAGGAAAGTTATCTTGGCCTGATGGGGATACTTATACTGGGGAATGGAAAAATGATATCCAAACAGGTTGGGGTGTAAACAATTGGTCTGAAGGGTCGAGTTATACAGGTTTTTTTATAGGAAATCTTAAAGAAGGAGTTGGTCTTTACAAATGGCCAGATGGTGCTGAATATTTCGGTCAATGGAAAACTAATAAAATGCATGGGATCGGGAAATACACATGGACTGATGGGAAAATCTATCTTGGTGAATGGGAAGAAAGTCAAATGCAAGGTTTTGGGGTATTATTATGGAAAGATGGGAGGAAATATGAAGGTACTTGGATGGATGGGAAAAAACATGGAGAAGGGGTTACGTGGTATTCAAATGGAAGATTAAGTAGGGATATTTGGAGATATGGGAGAATAATCAAACCTGATGTATAATCTTGATAATGTTAATATGTGAAAAAAATATAATAAATGGCGACTTTAAACTGGACTGAACTTGCTGATGTTTATTACAGACAGATCCATTTGTATGAAATGAAATGGGAACAAGATCTAGCTTTAGAGTATTTTTATATTGCCGCAGCTAGACTTGGAGGACCAATCGCCAGGATAATGAAACCAAAAAGTTTAATATTGGGTGTTCCAAAAAACAATCAATTGTTTAGAGAATACTTAACAATAAACAACTCTGCAGGGAAACTAAAAGGAAAACTCTTATGGGATTTTAATAAAAAATTTGTTGGAATGGGTTGGACTAATGATGAAATATTAGTTATAGTATTTGCTGATGGGGAAATCAAACTTCTTGATATACATGGTGAGAATGTTAATACCCCATTACCATTATTTGGTCAATCAGTAGCTAAGGAAAAAGAGATTGTAGATTGTGAGGTTTTTGAAAACATGCTGATTTTCCTTACTGCTGACAACACTTTTTATTATGTGAGGAACTTTACAAGCTGTAAACCTGAGGTTATAAATACAATTGATAAAAGACGTGGTAGGCCGATATGTTTTAAAGCAATCCCATCTAATCATTCGTTTTCTGGGAATTTAGATATAATATGTGGTGATGCTAATGGTGGATTAATACTAGTCCAAGAATCTAAAGAAGTGAAATTCTTCAGTAAAATCCCTTTTGCAAACGAAGAAATTAGCCGTGTTGAAAACATAGCCCTAAGCGCAACAGGTGAATTTCTAGCTTTATTACTTGAAGGGTCTATAGTAATTGTCTTGGAATCTAACTTTTCTAGAATCTTAACAAGAATAGACACAGACATCCCTTTAACTGACATAAAACAATTAGTATGGTGTGGTACTGATGCTGTATGTGCAGTTTGTAATGATTATATAAGCGTCTTAGGTCCTGATAACACATCAGCTCGTATGGATATCGATAAAAAAAAAGAAGGAGTTTTTTGTATTCCAGAAATCGACGGCATGCGAGTTTTTACTACAGAAAAATCTGAGTTCTGGGAAAAAGTAGATGAAGCTTTACAGATAACTTTATCAATAGGCAGTTTCTCAGCACCAGCTTTACTTCTTACAGCAAATGAAGGGTATTTAGAAAACTCAGGAAGTTCAGGGGAAAGTATAAGAAGTTTACAACAAAACGAACAATTATTAGAAGCTGTTGAAAAACTTTTACAAGCTGCAAGTGCTGAGTTTGAAATCGAATCACAAGAAAAACTATTAAAAGCTGCAGCTTTTGGTAAAACCTTCCTCCCACCTGGGGTTTTTGATAGTAGCAAATTAGTTGAAATTATAAGGAATTTAAAAGTTCTAAACAATATAAGAAAAGAAAAAGTTGCTAGACCTTTAACGTATAGACAACTTATGTTAACAAAATCAAATGGTGAGATTATTATAAAAAGGTTAT
The DNA here is from genome assembly GCA_001970955.1 of Stentor coeruleus. Classification (NCBI taxonomy): domain Eukaryota; phylum Ciliophora; class Heterotrichea; order Heterotrichida; family Stentoridae; genus Stentor; species Stentor coeruleus. Next base: position 19,086 of record MPUH01000340.1, on the reverse strand, counting down.
TAGAATCTAGGTATCATTATATGGCAATACAAATATCAAAACTTTGGAAATTAAGAGTTGATGAGATTTATGTGCATTGGGCATGTGTAAAACTTATAGATCAGAAGTATTCTGATAGTCAAATGTGTGAATTAATATGTCAGAAGTTAAGTTCATGTAAAAGTGTTAAATATACTGATATAGCTCGTAAAGCTTTAGATTATGGAAGACGTGAACTTGCTATAAAATTATTAGAAAATGAACCGGCGATATCTAGAAAAGTCCCATTATTGTTGTATATGAAAGAATATGAAAGAGCATTAGATAAAGCTATTGAAAGTAGTGATCCAGATGATATGTAATTTTTATATAGATATTTGGTTATAATGAGAATACATGAAGAAGACACTTTAGCATCAGAAAGTCCTGATTATGTTCCAGGCGAGAATAATATAGTACAAAAAGTCCTTCAAAAACCAATCGCAAGGGAAATGTTTTTGAACTACGCCCGACAAGTTGATGAGAAACTATTAAAAAACGCTTTTAAAGACCTTAAAAGATTCTTAGATGCTGGGAATTTCGCTATAGAAAAAGCTTATAAATCTAATTTATTGAAAAATAGAATCGAGTATCTGACTTCAGCTAAAGATTTATATGGGAAATATGATAAAGATCTTTTATATGAAGCTATGACTAAAGAACATATTACTTTAATTACTCAACAAAAAAGATTAATAAAAGAAACTCAGGATAGAGGGATTGTTGATTGTTCTATATGTGATACTATTATAAGATTATTAAAACATGGTCAAGAATCAAGTGCTGAAAAATTATCAAAACAATTTAATATAACTGAGAAAAAAATGTGTTTTTTAAGACTTAGGGTAAAAGTTATGAATAGTGATTGGAATGGTATTGGGGATATGATGAAACAGAAAAAACCTCCACCTATTGGGTTTAAAGCTTTTGCTAATGTTTTGATAGAAAAAGGACAAAAGGAATTAGCTGAAATGGCAATTTTGAAAGTTCCAGAGATTGATTATAAGTTGACTATGTTGCAGTATATTGAAAGTTATATGAAAGCTGCGGAAGTTGCGGTGAAAGAGAAGATTTTTGAAATGCTGCCTGAGATTGCCCAGAAAGCTAATGACCCAGCTGTAAGTGAGTATATTGATACTGTTATGAGTGGAGGAGGGAGATAGTTAAATAATAAAGCATGTCTTAACCGAAAACAGATTTTAATATAAGTATTTTTTCTAAAGGGAAAAATTATATGCTTGATTTTTAATGACAATCCAAGCTTTATTATATGAAAATTGCAGGTTTAGAAGTACGTAAGTTATTGGTTTTATTATAAAATTAGGTTTTTTTGGTCTATTAAAGATATGGATTCGAAATATTAAATGATAATATTTAAAATGTGGAGACGACTTTTAGCAGAAGCCGTGGGGACTTTTCTATTTACCCTATCTATTTCTGTGAGCCATTTCAGTATTTTTGATGTTCCAGGTACATATTATAGTGCATATGCAGTTGCAGGTTCAGTAGTTATGTTTATGATGATGACAGGTTTTACATCAGGAGCCCATTTTAACCCTGCAATTACTATAGGTTATTTAGTAAGACATTGTATAACCCAGAAAATCGCATTTTCAGAAATAGTCGAATATGTTTTTTATATTGTTGTTCAGATGATCTCAGCTATTCCTGCAGCTTATTTAGCTTGGGGAATGAATAGATTTGCTATGTTTTTTGATTTACCTATTGATGCTACTACAGCAGATGCATTTTTTGCTGAATTAGTTTATTCAACTTTAATTGTGGGTTGTGCTCTTATGATAGGTCAAATGAATGATTCGATTATTATTGGTACGGTTGGATTAGGGTCAGCGTATTTTGGTGGGATATTGGCTGTTGGGCTTATATCTGGAGGATGTTTTAATCCTGCTGTTGGACTTGCTGTGAATATTGCTCATAGTACTGCACATGGGACTCATATGGATAGGACTTGGCTTTATATTGTCGCTCCAGCACTTGGTGGGGCTATTGCTGGGGTTTTGAATTGTATTTTTGTTGAGGAACTTAAGGCACAGAAAAAACGTAACTCTGTGCATGCGGAAGACTCTTAGATTAGGGAATTAGAATAATTTTACTAAATGAACTCAAGGACTTTAGGAGTTTTTATATACAATATAACTATATAACTCTAAGAATAAAAGAGTTTAGAACTTAATAGTTTTCAATAATTTTAGATATTCTTATGCTGAAGTAAAGGCTATATAAAAACGCCTTCTAAACATAACCCAAATTATTTTTGCATAAAAGCCATTAATGCATCACCTACAATCATTATCTCATACCAAAGCCAAACCTCCTCCAAAACAACCATACACATTTTCATAATTCCTAAAATCAGCAACAAACCAAAAAAAAAAAAAAAATCCAAAACCTCATTATCTAATTAAATAAATAATAAATTTAAAGAGTTAATCATCCTCTTATCAGCTTGAATCATTTTATATGTACTAACAATATCATATCCCGCTTTCAACCTTGCTGAATCAATCCAATCCTTCGCATCTTCTCCTTCAATAATCTTCGCTTTATGCATTTCTAAAGGTATTTTATCATTAATAAGTTTATAACGCCATTCTAAAAACTGCATCATTTTCCTTGGGCTATCACTGATAAGATCTTTAAGTAAATACATTTTGTTATCAAAGTTGTCTTTAGAAAAAAGCAATAAAGTTACTTTAAGGTCGAATTTATGAACAATGCCGTTTCTTGTAAACATTTCATATGAAGATTTAATCCCCCAGCCTTTAGAAAACAAGTCAAATGTCTCACGGTCAAGAATTTCAGAAAGAAGCTGGGCATCTAGTCTTTTTATATCAGTACAAGAAAATAAGTTTAGTTTTGTGCTTTCAATAAAGTTGTAGATTGATTTCTTCACTGACACACTATAAAAACTACTTCTAGATGAACAACAACCCATTAACTTTATTAGAAAACCTATGATTATAATGCAAGATGTCCAGGAATATTTACCGAGGGGAGATTTCTCTCAAGACCCTCATTCATGTCGATATTTTCTTAGATACTTCGAAAAACATTCACTTCGTTGTAACTTGTGTAATGAACCAGGACATATAAGCAATCAATGCTATAAAGCTTTAAAAAAATGTATTTATTGTGGAGATCAATCACATACATATAAACGATGTCCTCAAAATCTATGCCATAGATGTCGTATTCCAGGACATACAGCTAAAAATTGTGATATGCAAAAAAAATGCTTAGAATGCAATGCTTCAGGACATTCATTAGAAAATTGTATGTCTCGTTGTAAACCTTTAAGTGATAATATGATGAAAAAAGTCAGATGTTTAAAATGTATGAAAAAAGGACATGCTAATTGTATGGAAAAATTTGGAAACCATACATTGACTAAATTGACTTGTTTTGTATGTGGGTTTAAAGGCCATTCAGCTGAAATATGTCCAGAAATAGGTAAAAAGTCGAAATTGGATTTGTTTAGGGAACATGTGAATGAGGCTATGATGGAAATGCCGAGTGGGAATGTGAATCTTAATTTTAGGGAAAGAAGGTATTGGGACAAGGTTAATAATAAGGCATATAAAAAATTAGTAAAGAAGGAAAAGTTGAGGAAAAATAAAAAGAAGAAAGATAAGGAGAAAAAGAAAATGAAAAAATCAAAGTCCACATTGTGAATAATTCTATTAACTTATAGTTTGTAATATTTATAGTAGAAGTTGATGTATAGTATTTTAGTGTATTGGTTTAAAATATGTATTTTAAGTGGTTAAGGGAATTTTACCATAATAAAAATGATAGAAACTTGTCTCGTACTTGTAGCATCAATTGGAGTATGCATATACTACCCACAGCCACATATGGACGAGATCTTCCACATCCGTCAACTACAAACCTATCTGGACTACAACTTTACTCAATGGGATGAAAAAATCACAACACTCCCAGGCCTCTACCTAATATATTGGCTATTCCTCCAAATCTGCCCTCTTCACAATTTCTTAAGCCTCTTATCAATCTGCCGCCTTCTAAATTCCCTCCTATATTTACCAATTACCATCATACTCCGAAGCTTTAATCCAAACATCCCATCTTTAATTCTCTTATATCCACCTTTATTCATGTCTTCAACATTATATTACACAGATACCCTCTCATTATTAACAATACTTTTATACTACAAATCAAAAACATCATCAAAACCAATATTAACTTTTTTATATGCTCAACTATCAATACTATGTAGACAAACAAATATTATATGGGTTGGGTATTTTGCTGGTTTGCATTTATTTCATAAATACCATATAAATAAATTCTCAGATTTCTTAGATTTATTCAATAAAAAAATCGAGATTTTATATAACAACATAAGTGAAATCTTTACTTTAGTTGTTTTTTTTATTTTTTTAGTTATAAACAAAGGTATTACTGTTGGTGATCGTGAAAACCATCAAGTGAGTTTACACCTGGCTCAACTTTGTTATTTATCAGCAATTATAGCATTTTATATACCAATTAATTGGCCTAGAGTTAAAAATTTAGTATATTCAAACTCATGGGTGTCTATGATTCCATTAGTAGCTTTAGCAGTGCATAAGTTTTCATATGCTCATAAGTTCCTTTTATCTGATAACAGCCATTACACATTTTATATATGGAAAAACATCCTTTCTCCATATGGAATACTTTTATCTCCAATATACTCTTTATCTTTTGAGTATATAAAAAAAGAACTTAGTCCTATATTTTACTGGTGGTTTCTCTGTTGTGCATTTGTTCTTATCCCATCACCGCTTATTGAATTCAGATACTTTATTCTCCCTTTATCCGCATATATTATAACCTATCCTAGCTCGCCAAGTAATCTAAGAACATTTTGCCTTATCCTCATAAACTCTCTAACAATGCTCATATTCCTTATAAAACCATATAAAGGAATTAGTTTTATGTGGTAAATCATTAAACTATTACTCGCTAATTAAATGCCTATCTTCAAAAACAGCTGCTTTAAAAACCCCTTGGGTGTTGAGTTTTTCTATAATAAACTCTAATGGTTCTTCTGTATTATAGAATTCAACATAAAATGTTCGGATTTGTTCTTGGATAACAAAGTTGTCCCCAATTTCACTCATAAGTTTTGATACTTTTTTTACTGATAATCTTTGTAAGGATATCAGTTTGATAACTGTAGGAAAATTATAGTCTTCAATATTAGGGGATGTGGTATCCAAGAATTCTTTGTAGTGGCCTTGGAGACAGATTTTCCCTGCACTTTGATGTATGTCTGAAGGATTAGCTAGGAAGTTTGCGAATGTGATGAAAATGTAACCGGTCATATATGCATCATAGCCTGCTTCATGAGCTTGTTGAGTTAGGCTGAACTTTGGGTCGATTTCAATTTTAACTTTTCCTGTAAGTTCTTTTCTTTTTTTGCAATAGGCGTATAAATCTTCTACTGAGGTTTTCTTGATGAATTTTATGTTGGAGAATAAGGATTTCATTATGTATTTTGTGTCGTATAAAGTTGGGAATGAATCTAAGACTAGTTTTCTAAACTCTTCGACAGTGTCTGGAAGGGGTCCTACAAAGTGATCATATAAAAAAGCGACGTCTAGGACCATGTAATGACCAATTAGTGGGACTTTTTTAGTTAGCAAAATTTTTACTATATTGATAAGTGAAGGCTCTGAATTGTCGGTATCGTTTTCTGTATCGATATCTTTTTTAGGTATGTGCTCTACAACTTTTTTACCTGCTTTTTTAATAAGAATTAATAAAGGTGTTTGCTTGTCTGCTTTAATTTCGAGGTATTTAAAGTGACAAGCTACACCATGGCCACTGAAAAAAGTCTTTTTCATATATTCACTAGGCATGAGTATTTGCATAGACTTTTCAGGAGACTTGATAAAAGTAAGAATTTGAGCTTCATATTCGTCCATGATCTGCTGTGTTTTAGCCGAAAGTTCAAATGAGCCATAACGACTTTCTTTTGTTTTCCAAGGAATGAAGCCAGGCTTATTGCAGGCTATGGAGTCTTTGAAAAGCAGATTCATGTCGAAACCGTTTTCTACGAGAAATGACATTGAACTCATTGACACTCGAAGATCCCGATGCTCCGGGTGCATGTAAAAGTTGAATATTTGTGCAGAATAAGCATCATTGTCTGGGTTAAACTTAAAAGCACATACACCTAACTGGCAGATCCAATGCGCTTCTGTGTTTCTTTTAATTTTTACATACCTATCCTGTAAAGTCTCATACTGATGCACTCTGACAATCCCATCAGACAATCCAGTAAATTCAGTATCAAAGCTTAAATAATCAGCCTCATTAATAGAATCTAAGACTAATTGGTAATTCTCAGCCAAATTTATCTTAGTGATATTCATTTATATACCTTTTCTTATCTAATAAAAAATTGTTTCTTATAACATTACGCAGAATAATAGTCAAACTATAAAAAAAATCCAAGTCTTGAAATTTAATCAAAAATATCCACAAAAATAGAAAATCAGATATAAAAAACTATCAAGAAAAATGCAAGTCTTGATGTATAAGAGATTAATGAAAATAATCAAACTTAGAAGGGTCAGTGGTGAAGTGGTATCACATCTGATTTGCATTCAGAAGGCCCCGGGTTCAATCCCCGGCTGATCCATTTTTTTACCCTGAAACTATCAAAGTATTAAAAAAAACTCTTATTTTTATATGAACAACATCAAATATTATACAATAAAAGCATATCTTTTAATTATAATCTATAACATAAGTCACTTTTCCAATGCATTTTCCCTAAAATTTTTATTCCACACCTTCCATTAAAAATACAATACCCTCACAAATCTGATAAAAAAAAAAAACTTTATTCTAAACCATAACACAAAATCCCGATCTTTTCTTATAAAATCCTCATTTCCCATACAAAAAATCTAAAAATTTCTAACAAATATCTTAACCTAATCAGCATATCCATAATAAATATGAGTGAAAACCTCAGTGCTTTTCTAGCCAGCAAGAAACCAGAAGATGATGAAGCTGGAGAAGCTGGAGAAGACTTAAACCCAGAAGANTAGCCAGCAAGAAACCAGAAGATGATGAAGCTGGAGAAGCTGGAGAAGACTTAAACCCAGAAGAAGAAGTAAAAGGAGACTGGAAAGCAGTCGACCTTCCTGAAGTTGAAATAAAATCTGGGGAAGAAGATAAAGACCTAATCTATAAAGGCCGAGGTAAACTTTATAGATGGCATGAAGATCAATGGAAAGAAAGAGGTACTGGAGATGTTAAACTTCTTAGAGACAAAACTTCACAAAAAGTAACATTGGTTATGAGACAAGATAGTACTAAGAAAGTTGTGGCTAACTTTTTACTTGAACAAGATCCTTTATGTGTTTTGACCCCTCATGCTGGAAGTGATAAAGCTTGGCTTTGGATGGCTCATGATTATTCAGAAGGTGAAGTTAAGAGAGAAAAGTTTGCTATGAGATTTGGTAATCCTGAGAAAACACAAGATTTTAAAAAAGCTTTTGAGGATGCTAAGAAGTTTAATCAATGTTTAAAGACTGGAGAACCTGCTGTACCTGCACCTGTTATTGAAGAGGCTAAAGGGGGTGATGGGAATTAACTTAGGCCATTTATGCTTAATAGGAAAATAGGGATAATAGGGTTTTTTATATGGTTTTTGGCGGTGGAAGATTTTTATGGGTTGGAATAAGATAGGGGGTTGAAGTATTAAAGGGATGTGATGATTTTTAGAAGGAGGATGAGGGGTTTTGGTTTGGTTTGATGTTTTTATGTTATGGGATATTAGATAATTTTATGTTGAGGAAATACAGAAGATTATTAAACTTTTCCCTAAGCTAGATTTCAATAATTTAACTAAGCTTGGCTTTAAAGATCATTAGGAAAAGATAGAATTCCTTTTCAAGGCAGAATGAGAGAGGCTAATAAGTGTTGGATTAGTAGGAAAAAAGATGATGTTACAGTTTTTGTCTCAGTATTGAGATAGAGTGGTTATAAATAAACATTAAGGTTTTAAATATTATAATAGAAGCAAATACTATTATTTTTAATATTATAAGAACATATTTTATTCTGTTTGGATATAGATAATATTTTGAACTAAAGAATGCAAATTTACTTTTATTTTTATTATAATGGAATATATAAAAGCCAGGCTTAAGATGCTATTTAATAGCAAAATTTAGTTTTAAGCTTTACTTTAGTAAGTTAATTTTTGCAGTAATATAAAAATTTACTTAATAGTTGGCACATAAGAACAGATATAAAAGTAGGTTTAGTTTATTAATATTTATCATATCTCTTAAATCAGTGAATTTTTGTTTTATTTAAACCATCTTCGAAATTTATGCAGTAATAATTACAATAAACAAAAATCCTTTGAAAAAATTCTAAAATCAAATAAGATATTAGTATTAGTTAGGAATTATCGCTTGACTATTGTCCAGCCCTTATTAATTGGTATTAGGTCCAGCCCTTGTTAATAGGTATTAGTATTAGTATTAGTTAGGAATTATCGCTTATCAAATAAGATATAATAAATAGTAAAATTATGCATATACAACGAAAAATCAACCACTTTATATATCAGAGTTAGGTCTAAAAATAAGTTTTCCCAAACCAAAAATTCAAAAACCCTTATCAATCCCTCTTATAAATCTTGATAATCTTGCATCAAAGTGTCTAAAAGTGGTTTTCAAAAAAAAATCTAAGCTTCAAAAATTTAATCATTCAAAGCTTCATCTCTTACCAACCCATATTTCTAAGATTCCAAACATTAACAATCAATCAAATCCTTCTCACAAAATCAATCAAATCCTTCATACAAATTATCCTTTTTATCAAATTTATTACAAAACTTTTCCAATAGCATCAATCTCAAAATTCATCACAATCTTTTATCCAAGCCAAAATCCGTAATATAAAAATTTCTCATACAAAATCTCAAAATAAAATAACTTCTCATATTTTTTCATATGATTTTCTTATTTTTTAGTATTTTTATTATCCACGATACAATCAAAATGATATAAATCAAAAAAGATATTATATATAATATTTGTATTCTAATTATAAACTTTATAGTATAAATTATTATTTTTAGTTTCATGTAATAATGTCCTTTATTTAAATCAGTTCTGGTGTATTTTCGAAAACTTTTCTTTTTAATTAATTATTTATATTGATGGCTGAGCTGTATATAATCAAAGCTATAAGATCAATTCGTAACTTTATGTATTATATTCAAGCAAAAAACAACAGAAAAAAAGAGAGAACTCTTCACAGAATATCAGTAAATAAGGGATACTCTTTATTTCCATACATTCTATGCTTGTCTCATAAAAATCAATACAAAGAGTATCCTATGATATATTCACTTTCACACCAAGAATATTTCATAGAACTTTGGCTAAGCCCAGAATCTGAGTTTTTTATAAAGTCTAAAGATTCTGAGATATTAAACCAAAAATATCCTATGAAATTAAATAACTCTCATAGGCTTGTGAATTATATTCAAAGCCCTATGGCAAAATGCATAAATTTACTTGAACATTATAGAGTAAAAGTAAAAAAACATAAAATTGCTTTTCAATTTAAAAGCAGCTGTAAGACAATAGCGAAAGATGAACTAAGAAATGAAGATGCATTTTTTTTTACAACTAATGTTCTTGGCATTGCTGATGGCGTTGGAAGTTTGTATACAAAATGTGGAATTTCTAGTAAGGATTTCTCTACAGAGTTGATGCAAAAATGTGAGGAATTAGTGAATAGCGGTAATCACTCATTGCAAGGTAGGAAATTAATACAAGAAGCTTTAAACTCAGTAAAGAGCGGTGGGAGTTCAACGTGCCTAATAGCGTCATTAATAAAAAATCGGCTTCACGTCTCTAATCTTGGTGACTGTGGCTTGTTACTTTTCAGGAATCATGACTCAAAACTTAGATTAGTCTTCCAAACCTCAGCTAAGTACTATAATGCCCAAACTCCATTCCAAATCTCAAAGGAATTTACCCAAACTCAATTAAATTTCCTTAAACCAGGATGTGACCTATATACCAATCTTCCTATTACTGATAGGATTGATTCAGATGAATACTCAATAACTATAAATGAAGGGGATATTATAGTTATGGGTACCGATGGGCTTTTTGATAATCTCTACACTGAAGAAATTCAGAAAATCATCAAAGCCAACTTGAAATCAGGAGTCAATACAATAGCTTCACAGCTAACCTTTCGAGCTTTCAAAAGGTCATATAGCAATAATCGTTGCCCTTTCCAAGATCGTATGTCTAGTTGTTCTTCTGTATGGCAGGGTGGTAAAAAAGATGACATTACAGTCATTGTTTCTATTATCCAATCAGAATAATTATCTTAATATTAAATCACAGTTATTAATTCACAAACAAAGCTGGGTATCGCATTGTCAGTTGCCGTTCAAGTTCTCCAACATTTTTTTCTGGAGTTTTATATAGTCTTTTAAGCATTGAATTTGCTATTTTTATTTTTTCTAGTGTATTCTTGCGGACTATTTGAGGACTACTATTCAATATTACTTTTCTAAAAGTTTGATAAGCATAATGATGCTTAACTATATACTTGCTTTTATCAGCTTCATAGCTTTTTATTGCCTCATTTTCGATATTTACAATTAACTTTCCTCCTTCCATATCATATACTTCTTTATTGCATTTGGTTTTTAAATTTGCTTTAAGCTTGCTATGGTTTCTTTTTGAACGGATTCTCTCACCTAGTTTGAACTTTCTTGAAAGATCTCGCAGTTCTTGGATTTGTAAGGATTCTGAACGTTCATGGACAAAATGCTTATCTACGAATACTAGTTCTTCATTATAAGTATGGTGTTGGCCAAAAGGAAGTTTAGGAAGTTTAACAATTTGCTTACCTGACGAATTGATTTTATGCTCTTTTTTCAGCAACACTTCTAATTTTGTAAGAACTGGCATAGGTGACTTCCGTGGTTTAGACAGAAACTTCTCAGTGCCTGTTCCTCTAAGTACTGCTTTTTCCAAAGACAATATCGGGTGTTGATTAACTTCAGTTTTAAAAACACTTTTACTAATAGCATTAATATGCTTTCTTACTTTATCATAATTAGGCATCCTACTCGTAGCCCTTGTTGTACTTAAACTTCTCATAACAATAGGACTTATAGATCTCACATATGATTTTTCAGAATCATTCATCTTATACTTATAATATTCTTAATTAAAAAACCCGTATAAGTGGTACTTTTTATAAGTAAAACATTATATAATATCCACTATTTGTAAAGTAAAAACTTAGAGCTTCCTGTCAACTCGCTCATTGTATGCTGGTAAAGCGCTCCAACACTTGAAGAAATGTGCAGGCCTGCGTATTTCAGCACAGGACTTCTTTCACCTGAATGATTTGATCTTGGTGATATGCCTTGTACTATAAGATCAATAGGCTCAGAAGCATTAATTTTCTTATTATGTGTCCTCGTCCTGTCTGTTCTCCTAAACCTCGACTGTTTCATCTGTGGTGATGAATGCTTTATAATTTGACTTTTACTCTCAGTACTACTCAAAGGATTACGTAAAGATAAAATTCCCTTCAAATCACTACTTGGTAGTTTTAAACTTTTCGGGTCATGAGGTTTGATATCTAATTTACTTGACATAAATCCATGAGCTCTATCCAATTTCACATAATTTATACTAGGGAAAAAACCATTTTTGCTTGTCTGCCTTTTAAGTCTTCTAGGTAAATATAAATTCAACTCTTCAAAAGCTCCTTCGCTTAAGTTCGACAGATCTTTTTTTAATGCGACCTTATCAAATTCCCTTAATATAAAATTAACTGCATAGCTTTTTAGTCTTATTGCACCTAATGAATAGGCTACTTCAAATAGTTTTATAACATTATCAACGTTTATAGTATCTTGAGCTGCCATTTCAGTCATTCTCATTAAACTTTCTAAACCAAGCATGTTGCTTTGGATGAGGATTTCGATAAACTCATCAACTTCAAGTTTTGTGTTACCAAAAAGAGGACTGAATTTGTCAGAGTATATCCATTCAATGATAAATTCAAATGCTCCTATTCTAAAACCTTCCAGGGTCATACGGTTTTTTGAGTTTTCAGACATCCTGGTTTGGAACATTGCCCGGAAATAAGGACACCTTGCTGCGAGGATTACTTTGTGTAGTAAAAACTCAGTGTTTTCAATTTCAACTGTAAAGTCGGAGTGTTCAGCTAAAGACCTTATATGCATAATATCGCTAGTCAAAGTTGAATCCACAGTTTCCATTTCATTATTACACAAATGCTTCAATCGTTCTAAACCCAACCCGACAGCCAGAAATCTTAATTCATCCAAGCATGCATTTGGTATTTTTTCTGAAGACAAGTCACAATAAATATATTCAATAAATAACTCAAGCGCTTGCTTGCTAACACCAAGATCCTTCCTATCTTCAGCTTGAAGAAGTTTCGGACATCTGGTAATAATAAGTACTGTATGAACCATAAAAATATTCCCCCTTGATCCAATTTCAGTCATAAGCCCAACCTGACAATTCATGCCCATTTTCATATCATCTTGCAAAGATGAAAAAGCAGCAGTTTCAAGTATATGTAAATCATTAGTATCCCTAGTTCCATTATATCCACCAAACATAAACAATTCAGAGCCCAACATCGTAATAGTATGTGCATTTCTTGCTGTAGGGAAATGACCTAAACATGGGTCTGGTAATGACCAAACTAAATTTTCAGTATCTAAAGCAACAAGGTCACCAAGTATAAATTTCCCATTATATCCAGCCCATATAAGTATATATCTATTGACTAAAGTAGCTGAATGATATCCACGTGGTATAGGTTCACCTTTAGTATCACACTTGACACAATTATAAGTTTCTAAATTCAATCTATATAAACTATTGACCCAATTAACTCCATCAAAACCCCCAAATATAAACAGTTCTTTTTCTACTATATTCACACTATGCCCACATAATATCGGCTTTTCCCCTATTATTTCGATTTTCTCCCAAGTATATGTATCAACTGATAACTTATATAAATCTCCTATTGTACCACCATCCCAACCACCATGGATGTATAATGATTTACCATTAGATATCATTGTATGACCTTCACGACCTAATGGGATAGTCCCATATGTTTTAGGATATAACCAACGATAGTTTAATAAATCCAAGACAACTAGATCTTTAAGCCATCCTGCTCCATTATACCCACCAAATATGAACATTCGAGAATCACAGATTGCTGCTGTATGATATTGTCTAGGATTTGGAGACACACCTAAAATACGAGGCTGACTCCATACTAAACTTGTACTGTCAAAAGAATGAAGATCGTTCAACCACCTTTTACCGTCAAAACCACCAAATATTAGAAGGGAAGAGTTGTAAAGGACTGCTGTATGCCCACAACGACCACATGGGATATGTAAAAACGAAAATCTGCAGCCTATTGCTGGAGGATGAATCCATGCCATGATGCTTTTTATATTATAAGAAGTTTTTGTAAGGATTGGAAGAAAATTTGAAAAGAAATAATTTGGGAGATGGATAAAAAAAAGTTTAGGATGAATGATTGTAGAGGATGGGGGAATATAGAAAGGTATAGATAAAGATGAGGTTTTAAGATGTTAGATGGGGATGATGTTATGGTTGGATGATATGATTAGATATAGTTTAAATATGAGGAGGATTTTTTTATAGTAAAATTTGGTTAAGATTTTTTGATGCACTTTTTAGGTGGTTTTAGACTTGATATTTTTGAAAATTTCGGTGTTTTGGTTTATAGATGGGAGATGTGCTAAAATTCATGAGGATTAAATGCTTGGCGCTTTGGGGATATGAGAGATGAAGTGGGTTTTTGTTTTATTTTAGATGGGAATTTAGAGTAAAAAGATTTTGATGAGGTTTGGATGTTCGGGTTAGAAAATAGGAATATTATGATTTGGTTGTATAAAAGGAAGGTTTAGGGTAAATTTTTTTAGGGCTTATTAGAGATTTGGATTTGTCTGAAGATCAGATATATGATGTAGTGGGAATTTTATTTTGGTGTGTTATAATTGCTGAAGCTAGAAGATTTTAATACTTATTCAATTCAAACACTTTAAAACTAATTAAATTACTATATGTGTTTTCATTTTTATTTAAAATCATCAAGAAAACTAGTATTAAGAGTAGGGATTTTATAATAAAAGTTATTATTTTGTTAGAAAAACATCATGAAAATTAGGTATAGTAATGTATTAAGTTTAAATTCATAATATTAAAGAATATTTTTTTTATGTTGTAATTAGCTGATATTATTTCATTTAATTAGTGTGCTTTCGAAAATAATGATATATATTTAAGCAAATCGTTAAAGCTTGAAAAATGTAAACCTTATTTGTAACTTGTATAAATAATTCTGATATTTATTATAATAAAATCTAAGCTCTACAGAACTATTCATGAAATAAAAATATAACTTATAAAAAATTTAATCCTATGCAAGTTTGGGTCATACAATAATTTTCCAATCTTTGATTTTTTATTGATAACCAGAAAAAATTACTAAACTTAATATACAAAATTCGAAAGATAATTTAGAGAATACAATAAAATAACTTAGGTTTTCTATTTCTAAAACTATAAAGGCCATAGTGCAAAAAAATTTTTTTTCCAAAGCTCTCAAATAATTACTATCATATTTCATATAAAGTTTTAAATGGAAACTTGCTCAGCTTCTAAATGGACAGTAGACCAAGTAAGTGACTGGCTAAGCTCACTTGAATTATCACAATATAAAGCTAAGTTTGAAGCATTAGGTATAGATGGCGGATTACTTTTACAAATCACAGAAAACGATTTAATCAACGACTTACAAATAAGTATCAGACTGCATAGACATAAACTATTAGAAAGTTTGAAAAAACTTAAAGAAGAACTACCAAAAAGTGAATCAGAAAACTCTGATTCAGACTGTGAATGGTCATCAATGCTCTTAAAAGCTATAGAAGGACAGTGTAAATATAAAGTATTCGAAATCACCCACACCGGTGCTACAATTGGCAGGAATTCAGGTTCAAATAATTATGTTATCAATGAGAGTTTTGTCAGCAGAAAGCATTGTGAAATTAAATACAATCCAGATACTAATCAGTTTTTAGTAAAAGATGTAGGATCAACAACAGGGACATTTATAATGATCTCTAAAAAACTACAACTAGAACAAAATTTTATGTTCCAAATGGGTTTAAGTGAGTTCAGGGTTACAAATATAAAATACACGCCTTTTGGAGTACCTTTTGAAATCACAATAACCGGCTATGAAGGACCTGCTAGAGATACAGAATATATCCTTGATAAAAATGGAGGAACTTTTGGTAGAGATATTGAAAACCCAATCACTATATCAGATGACTCACAGCTAAGCGCAAAACACGGAAGAATTTTCTTTGAAAATAACTCATTTTATGTTGAAGATGCAGGGTCTACAAACAAAACATGGAGACGAATCAGCCCAGAAGGTGAACTTAGTAAAGAATTTCCAATATACATTGACGATTTTATTAAAATTGGTTCAACAGTTTTACAAGTTATGTTCCCTGAAGAATGCGAGGATAAAGAAAATATCGCTTTGCCAACTGAATGCAAAATATGCTTGATTGCTGAACCTAATACACTTTGTTATCCTTGCGGGCATCTTTTCTGTTCTCATTGTGTGATGATTATAACGAAATGTCCAACTTGTTCTAAAGAGATTTCTGATAAAGTTAAAGTGTTTAAATAATTCACATTTTAACTTAGAAGATCTGTTCTTTTTTTGTTAATATTTAATTTAAATGTGAGATATTTTATGTAAATAAAATAGCTTAGAAGTGGGTGTTAAGGTTTTAGTTAAAGTGGTGTGTATTATGATTATTGTTTACTTTTAAAGAGTTTTTCCCAATTTTTATTTTTTGTTTTTAAGAGGTGATTGATTGAGTTATTTTTGATAGAATTGATGTAATTTTCGATGCTGGAAGTTGGAGTTTGTGCTTTTTTTTGATATTATTATATTATTAAAGTGTAGGCAGATTATATTGTAGTAAGTTATAATGATTCTGAATAATATTCATTTGACTAATAAAATAAATTCGTGATTTTAAGATTTGCTTGAAGAAATTATACTCAGTATGAAAGTTGAGTTGTGAAGTTGAAAAGCAGGGATAATAGTGGATTTTACCCTTTTTAGGGTTTGAAGCCTAAAAGAGCACTTCCTTGGATTTGTAATAAGAAAGGAAATTATATGTTTTAACTACAAAAACTCCAATATAATTTCTGAGTCTATGCATTCAAAGCATATTTCAGAGAAACTTCTATTTTTAGTTATCACAAGTGACAAACGTTATAAACATTTTAAAGCACATTGTCTAATTTTTCATATACTTCTCACATATAAACAATGAAGACGTGAGAAATCTCATTAAAAACTCTACAACACAAGATAAGGTCTTCAGTCCAAAGTTACCTGATCAACCCTATCAATAGCTCATCACCCCAAATGTTCTGTAAAAAAACCTCAAGTCACATAATTTTCCCTCATCATCAAAGTAGAAATCCAATCATCAACCTCACATCATTCTTATATCACACCTAAAAAGCACCCAAATAAAAGCACATATAAAAAACCAAAAATCCATCAACCAAACGTCAAACAAAAACTGGGAACCCAACAAAAATCTAAAGTTTACTCAAAAAACCTCCTAAGCAAGTCCAACTTCTCATCCCATAAACAAACTAGCCTATATTTTTAAATAATTTTAGTCAATAATAATGAGAGCAAGTGATGTGTAAGGACTAATCAGCAACTTCAAGTTTAAAATTGTAATAGTAGGAGACTCAAGTGTCGGTAAATCAAGTATTATAAGAAGATTTGTCTCACACGAGTTTCCTGAAGTTTTAAAGTCAACTGTAGGAGTTGATTTTATTGTACAGAACTTGACTGTTGATGGTCTCTCAGTGAAATTGCAAATTGTAAGAGTTATTTAGTGGGACACAGCTGGACAAGAAAGGTTTAGGACAATAATTACTGGATATTATAGAGGAGCTGATGCTGTGATTTTTGTCTTTGATAAAACTTTGAGAGATACATTTGACCATATTGATGAATGGGTGTATGAAGTTAGTCAATATGCTGCTGAAGATGTTTTAAGAATACTTGTGGGGAATAAATCTGATATGCAAGCGGATGTTTCTGTATCAGAAGCACAGAATAAAGCTAACCTAATAGGTATTCAGTATATTGACACCAGTGCAAAAAGTGATATCAATGTCAGCTGCATATTTTACTCAATAGCAAGAGAACTTATAAACAAGGCTAAAACTAAAGGAAGCATTTCGAAAAGCCCAGAAAAAATATTGCTTCAGACTGAGTTCAATAAGAATAAATCCTGGTGTTGCTAAGAGAATAGTTATTAAATATGTCATTTTATTATATGATTTTGTGGTATAGAATAAATGGATATTTTATATACTTAATGAAAGAATTATACAAGTGTTCGGTAACTGGATGTGAAAAAGTTTATGTTAGCGGCTCTATACTTAAACGTCATATTTTAGCTTTTCATGGCCTTGTGAATAAGTTTAAGTGTGAAATATGTAAAAAGTCCTTGGCTTCAAGGCAAAATCTTAAAGAGCATGTGTTTACTCATACAAGAGAAAAACCTTATAAGTGTGAAGAGCTAGGATGCTGGATGACTTTCCGTCAAGGTACACATTTGTCTGCACATAAGAAATTTCATCAGAAAAAGACTTATGGATTAAACATTCAAAAAATTGTTGAATCATTTTGGTGCCAAGAATTTCATGATGACATATCAGTAAAAAATCCGAACTTTATTTTACCAGATTTTAGAACAAGTTCAAAATTTAAATCGTTTATTAGTGTATTATAATAATCTAAAGGATTTATGTATAAGTTGAATAGATTGAGAAAATAATTTCGGTAAAATATTAATAATTTAGTATAAGACTTTAAGGTCAGGAATTTTTGTGAGTTTTATGAGTTTTTATTTAGTTAATTTTATATCATTGGATAGTCTGATTAATTAAGTAACAGATAGAAGTGGATAAAAAGTTGAGTACTTGTTTTTTTTGTGATATAAAATGTGGTTGAATGCTAGGCTTATTGGTAAAGTAAATTATGGTATTAAGGAATTAGATTATTTTGTATATAAAACAAGAAAATCTTTAGAAATAGAGAAAGTTTTGATGATAGAAAGGATGAGATAATTTAAAGGGTTTATAAATTGATGTTTTTTTTAAGGAAAATTTTTATATTGAATCACTATAATTTTTTTGAATAACAGAAAGTTAAAAAAATCAATAGTATAAGAATTGAGAAATTAGATATTTTATATGTAATTCAAGCTTTTAAAATTAATTTATTAGAAATATTTTTCAATAGGGCTTTAGTGGAATGCTAAGCTATATAAGTCATATGGAATGATTAATAAATTTAATGAAAAAAACTATTTTAAATTCAAAATAAATATCAGAAAACTTGAGAGCTTAAGATGAATATATTCTAATAATTTTATAGTAAGGATGATGAGGGTGTTATATTTACACTCAAGGTACTAACATTAATAATAAACTAAATTGCATTTAATTATACTCAGAATGAATCTTGGAACATAAAAAGTATTCCTAATTTTTAATTATAATTATTATAAATCTACTATTTTGCAGTTAATTACACAAAAGTTATATCTTTTATAAATTTATGTGCAGAAATTGCACTAGGGTATAAATCACAAAATTTTATATTTATAAGTGACTTAAAAAAATCATATGATAGGAGATTTTTACGATACCCAAACCATCTCATTTAAACTCATATCTTAGTAATTAAACATTATATAAGAAATAATCAATCTTTTTTGGATTTTCTAACTTCTCATTAAGAAATAAATTCTCATGCTGATTCCTAGTATTTTGAAATTTTAATATATTTTACAGATAATCTATATGCAGTAGT